>CM067305.1:34763875-34881375 GCA_034231615.1 Meghimatium bilineatum | reverse complement strand
AATATTGACTGGGAATAATTCAAGTGAGACAAGCAAATAACAGAAGACACCAAACAGCAATAAGTTTTTACAATGATAAGAAACTCACAACGGTGGACTTGTATCAGACTTTTACTTAAAATGACTATCAAATAGACTAAAACTTCACACATTAAAATGAATAAAAATAGACTGAAACTTCACACATTAAAATGAATAAAAATAGACTGAAACTTCACACATTAAAATGAATAAAAATAGACTGAAACTTCACACATTAAAATGAATACAAATAGACTGAAACTTCACACATTAAAATGACTATCAAAAGGCACAAGTAAGATAGAGAAACTAAGATACTATTCGTAGAACAATCACCAGAAGTGAAATTACTGTTTCATAAGAACATGAGAAAACTACTCATATCGCGCAATCAATACAAGGTAACTGCGTGAAACATAACAACAATTAGACACAACAAAAAAAATGTTGTGTAATTTTTCCATTCGTGATCTTTTGATGTTTTGTTTGTGTCTTGATAAAGACCTTGTGGTTGGTACGTTGAATGTGATTTGTGTATTGTAATTTTTATGATTTCATGTGTGCGATTCATTACCTACTAGTTTTAGCTATAGTCTGTCGTGTCTCATTGAAATCATATCGCGCAAACAGGAAAGCACTGGCTTCTGCCCGATACGCCATATTAAGTGTGACTGAACATAGACCAGCTGTTCCCAATATTTTTTTCCCAGTGGAACCCTTCAAACAATATTTATGTCTCGCAGACCCCTGTATAATATTGTATGTAACATACAAACAAAACGAAAACAGACATTCATAAACAGACATACTGTATCGGACAGTGCACAAGCGAAAACATAAAAACAAAAATGATTGTGAAGGAAATATCACTTGTGATGTCAATTTCTACAATAAAATTACCTTTTCTCACGTGACAGATTATTACAAATAAACCCACTATATGTATCATTATTTATATATCTATTGATTTAACAATATAAACATTTGATTGAAATATCCACATTATGTCCGAAATTTCGTAATTATATAATAAATTTACAAATATGCAATTAGACACAGAGATACATACATACAATTAACCTGTTCGTGACTATTTCTTGCGGAACCTATAACTACCGTTCGCGGAAAACAAAATTATGTGTCAAAATAATATTTTGCCTGGGTCACCCACTGTGCATCTCTCCTCCGACGAGCGCTTCGCAGCTGGAGAACTATTCTTCGCATAGGTAAAGGGATTTCCCTGTACACATGTGGATTGACACTTTAGACAGCAGAGCATATTAATCAAGATTGCCCAGAATATGAAACACTGAAGCAAACACATTGGCTAAGAGAAACTTCTTTTTATTTTTTCGTTCACTAATATTGTCTATATCTGCAGTGTTGTTTAATGTATGAATTGGACAATTGTTTTGTTTAATTTCTTGTTTTTAACCATAGAGTTTAGCACTCATATATGTATCAGAAAGCCAGTATGTACCTTAATGTAACATATTTTAGGCATTTTTGAAGGATATGTTCTAAAGTTTGGTTGGTTTTGCCGACAAGTACATTTAGCTGATTTTTCAATGTTAAAATCTGTGTAGATATGACTGTTGAGTTTATTGTGTCCAGTTCTGAGTCGAAATATGATGATCTGTTCTTGTCTGCTTAGTAGATGGTAGACATTCCGTGAAGGTAAGCTAGGCTTTCGTTGTACATTTATCATGGATTTCTTTTGGTGAGAGCGGTTGGTACATCACGCTGTTGCATGTTAGAACCTCCCCTGGCCAGTTTATCAGCTCACTTATTTCCTGCTATTCCACAGTGAAATGGAATCCACCGCAGTATGATTTTTATACTGATGCACACTATGGACAATATCTCTTTTAACTATGGTCTATCTATTTGATAAACCCTTCATTGCCTTTTAGCGTCAGGGGTAGAAGAGTTCTCTGGAGATGACCATCGTGTGTGCTGAGTATATTGTGAAATTTGTCGCCTCTTTTATTTCGGAGGTCCATCGTTTTCGAGGTCGTCCTCTAGTTTTGCCTTCACTGTATCTGTGTAGCATAGCTCGCTGTGGTATTCTGTCTGATTGTAGTCTGCTGATGTGTGCAAACCATTGTTTGTTTGTTTGTTAAATGGGGGATTAAGCCTCTTAGCTGAGGCACGACCCTTTCAACCTAAGACAGAAGTTTATTTTGGTTATATCAGGCCGTACGGTGTGCAAACCATTTGATCTGTTGGCTCTTAATATACTTCAAGATTTGGGCAGTGCAGGTTTTTAAAAATCTAATGTCCTTTTTTTCTCACTGTCTCTTAGCTATATTCCGGATATTCCTAGTATTTTGATCTTTCTCCTTTTCATTTCATCTACCAGGTCTTGTTTCTTAGTAGTATTTCTCTCATACACGATGAGTGTCCATGTGGATCCGAACCCAGACCACGAAACACATACTTCAGGACTGCCCAATATACAAAGAGCAGAGACAGCAGACCTGGCCAGAGGATACAGACTTGAGGCAAAAGATATAGGGCAGCTGCTCTGACCTGGAGAAGACAGTGGACTTCGTCTTGACGACAGGCCTGACAATATAGCATGACCACAGATGCTGAACGCAAAAGAAGTAGTATTTCTACACTGTAGGATAGCTAATCCAGTCACAGTGTCGTTTCAGTGACTCTAAATGGTTAAGCTGTGTTCTAATCTATCCCATTCAGAAAAGAAATTACATAGTCCATCAAGAAAAACACTGAAACACAGAAACTGTGCTTCCTTTTCGCCAAGCAGAGATGGCAAACCGCCATCTCCGCACATTGACCGGAAGTAATCATTGAAATCTGGTAGTTTATTGAATTGTAGTGCCTCTAGTACTAATTTTGAAACTGTAATTATTACAATAGGGTGTAAGGTCCTGTGCGATATTAAATGTTTTTCTGCAGCTGCACAAATAGCTTTAACCTCAGAGTCATAGCTGCTGCAGTAATTCCCTGTTGGAATACATATGGTATCACTATTGCCACCTCGTATCCCTGGGTGGAGTTTTCTCGGAAACAGTAAGCAGCCATTAGGATTTGGGTGGACTATGTCTCTCACATACACGATGTTCCTCGGCTAGTAAACGTGTCTAGTGTAATTAGACGATCCTTTGCATCCATGTGCCCTGGGGTATTCAAACGTTTCTAATCTGTGCGCCTGATTCCGGTATAGGAAACACTCTACAGTAGAACTGGACTAGATTGAATTATTTATCTCTCCCAAAAATTTGACATATTTTTCTGTATATCTATATATCAAAGACATTAATTCTGTCTTCAGCATTTTAAGATGCTTAAACAGATTATTTATTTCAATTTTCAAAGTTTATATTTGAAGCAATAAAGTATAAGAAATGTTGTTTAAAGTAATGCAATTTTCTATATTGACATCATATCATAAAGAGCAAATTACACTTTGGTAAACAGTACATGCTTGTGGAATAATCTGACATATGCAGGTATAGATATGTACTCGTTCGTGTTGCTGGAGGTCAAAAGGGGAGTAAAGAAAAGCAACACTGTGGTCTGCAATGTAAGTCGTAATTGGTGACTAAGGAGGTGTTGTAGGTGGGGTGGGCTGCCTTAGCTCATATTTAGCAAAGGTGACTTAAAAGCTATGCTGAAGTCGGAGATGTCTGGCCAAAGGGTGCAAATATCTCAACTAAGATGTAAACTATCTGTTTATCTATCTATTTCATTTCAGTTCCATGGGGAACATAGAGCTGCAACTATCACTTTCCAATTATTTCTATGCTCGCTAGACTGTTTTCTTTATCTGTGCTCCCTATGTCCCAATTAATTTGGTCGCTTTCCTAAATCTCCACTGACTCATCATACGATGTAAACAATGTAACAACGCATTCTGATCGCATAGCTTCAATCTGCCAAATTCGCATGAGTAGGACAGCGACGCAGAAGAAGAATATATTTACCTAGCATAGACTAGACTGACAATGACGATTTTTAGGGCATGTGATAAGAAAAGTACAACTTGAACATTTAGCAGCCACCGGAAAGATCAAGGGGAGAAGGAGCAGAAGACGACAAAGAGAAATTTCTGGATGGGTTGTCACTGTGGCACAAAAAGAGGTCGCAACTGAACTTATTAGCAACACAAGAGACAGAGAATTGTGGAGAAGCATTAGCTCCTACGTCACTCGATATGGCACCTGATTGATTGATTAATTGATAGACTAGAAGTGTGTATTACATATGGAGGGCAATCTCGTGATAAATTTGATGTATTTGTTGCTTCACATTTCTCTCTGCTACAAAGGAAGAAGGGTGCCAATGTGATATTCTTGATCAAACACTGACAATAACACAGTTTTGGCGAATGATCTGCAACATTCAATGATACATTATTATCTTCAATCATCAGGCAACAGTATCTTGCAGAAATCAGATGTTCTTGACTGACCCGCACACTTATCTCAGCTTTGCTGCTACTAACTATCATTACATCGTAATTACCATCAGTTGTCTAAATCTCAAAAAGGAGATCTGTGACCCTCAATTGCCTTAAAACTCACACGAGAAATCACAAAAGGAAGATCTGTGACCCTCAATTGCCGTAAAACTCACACGAGAAATCTCAAAAAGGAGATCTGTGACCCTCAATTGCCTTAAAACTCACACGAGAAATCACAAAAGGAAGATCTGTGACCCTCAATTGCCGTAAAACTCACACGAGAAATCACAAAAGGGAGATCTGTGACCCTCAATTGCCTTAAAACTCACACGAGAAATCACAAAAGGGAGATCTGTGACCCTCAATTGCCTTAAAACTCACACGAGAAATCACAAAAGGGAGATTTGTGACCCTCAATTGCCGTAAAACTCACATGAGACATCCAAGTGGTTTCCTTTATTTGTCACAAATCTTCAAGTTAAATCTAATTGACTACTTTCAGTTTGCTTACATCACAAAGATAAATCTAATTTGTTACTCTCAAATTACTCAAATTTCAGAGAAAGTCTAAGCTGTCAACCTCAATTTGTCCAAACCACAGCGATATAGCTAAGAGGTTACCCTCAATTTGCTTCCAACTCAAAACTAAATCTATGCTATTTACACTCAATTTGCTCAAATCTAAGAGAGAAATATAGGCTTTTAATCACAATTTGTTGAAATTTTCAAAGAGAAATGTAAGTTTTTAATTCTAATTTGCTCAAATATTACAAAGAAATATAGGTTGTTAACCCCAATGTGCTCCAATCTCTTAGAGAGATCTAATCTGTTAACCCAATTTGCTTAGATATTAGAGAGATCTGTTTTTTGTTTGTTTGCGTTCATTCTCAAACTCCCACTGGATCTCTCTTGTGGCAGAACAATGATCCTGTTAGAGTTCCGCAGCACGTAGTTCGGAGAATGGAAATACGTTGTGCCGCCGTTTTAACTGCACAAGTGGCCCAGCACAGCCGTATTCGGCGTGAAAGAGAGATCTAAGTTGTTAACCCCAAATTTCTCAAATCTAAAAGAGGAATGTAAGTTGTTAATCCCAATATGCTCAAAGATACGCCTAAGTGTTTATGCTAGAAGGAACGCCGAAAAATAAATAACGTTCAACGTTAATACACACTCTAGTTAAAGGCGGACTGCTTATTTCCCTTTTTTGTCAAGTATTTAAATCAGATTTGTTGTTCATTAAAGATGAGAAAACAAATTTCAAATTAAAGCTGAATTTGAATCAGCGGCGAAACCCGAGCAAGTCTAAAGGGCTGTCAACATTCATTCACTGAGCTAGACGTAGCCCGTCGCCTGATGTAGACACAGAGAAACTGCAAGTGTTAACGCGTCCATGATTTGTAAGGAATCTTCTAGAATGGACCTTTTCTATGTCTATATCGTCATTTATTTCAGTCTCTCTCTTCTCTGAGTCTGTGCCTGTCTACAAACTATTAGTGATCGTATGTTGCAATTGTGCTTCATACTCACAAGTTAAAAGTAGTTATTATAAGCGATTCAATGTTAGAATTAATTATTATACAAGATTAAATGGTAGAATTAGTCATTTTACGATGTCACATTAGAGAAGTCATTATAAGATGCCACGTTAGGATCAGCCATTTTAAGATATCACATTAGGATTAAGCATTATAAGATGTCACCTTAGGATCAGCCATTTTAAGATATCACGTTAGGATGTCATTATAAGATATCACGTTAGGATGTCATTATAAGATGCCACGTTAGGATCAGCAATTTTAAGATATCACATTAGGATTAAGCATTATAAGATGTCACCTTAGGATCAGCCATTATAAGATATCACGTTAGGATGTCATTATAAGATGCCACGTTAGGATCAGCAATTTTAAGATATCACATTAGGATTAAGCATTATAAGATGTCACCTTAGGATCAGCCATTTTAAGATATCACGTTAGGATGTCATTATAAGATGTCACGTTAGGATCAGCCATTTTAAGATATCACATTAGGATTAAGCATTATAAGATGTCACGTTAGGATAACAGTTGGTATAATATGTATTGAACATATTGAAAGACAGCAAGTAAAATGGTTCGTTCACCATATGAGAATGAACCCAAACCAAATATCAATAAGACCGACCATATAACAAAAGAATAATCGGGTATAAAGCCAAAGGTCGACGAAGAAAACGCTGGATAGAAAGAAAATCAAGATAGCCTTGAGCATGGACTAAATGCAACCACGGCAACATATCTGGCCTTGGAACGATAGTTTAAGTTCCCACGGCTACGCTTAGCGGCAAGTATAAATGCGATCAACCATCATTCACCTGGGGACAGACAGTAGACAATAGACGTTAGGATCAGTCATTATACTATGTCACGTTAGGATCAGTCATTATACTATGTCACGTTAGGATCAGTCATTATACTATGTCACGTTAGGATCAGTCATTATACTATGTCACGTTAGGATCAGTCATTATACTATGTCACGTTAGGATCAGTCATTATACTATGTCACGTTAGGATCAGTCATTATACTATGTCACGTTAGGATCAGTCATTATACTATGTCACGTTAGGATCAGTCATTATACTATGTCACGTTAGGCTCAGTCATTATACTATGTCACGTTATGATCAGTCATTATACTATGTCACGTTAGGATCAGTCATTACAAGATATCAAGTTAGGAGCAATAATTATAAAATAGGGAGTGGGGAGGGGGCTGTTCACAAAATGTCAGAAATTAGGGGTGGGGAGGGGTGTGAATAGCTTTACAGTTATTGGCAGGGGAATGGGGTATTTTCAGGGTTGTAGAGTCGTAGATGGTTTCCCATACAGGGGGCGGGCTACAAAATATAAAAAAATTATTCGTGCGTTTTTGTGTGTTTGTCCTTCTTTTACAGGAATAATTTCATGACCATTTTGTGAGAAATCGCTAAGTGGGAGGGGAAAAAAGGGGGTGGGGGGAACGTTTGATTTTTAGCCAACGTTTTCACTAAATTTCTAGCAACAAAAGTTATTGTCAGATTTTCTCAGAAATTCATACTCATTATCATAGAAAGATGTTATTATCTCACATAAAAACAGCAAAAGATGTTATTCTCACATAAAAACAGCAAAAGATGTTATTATCTCACATAAAAACAGCAAAAGATGTTATTATCTCACATAAAAACAGCAAAAGATGTTATTCTCACATAAAAACAGCAAAAGATGTTATTATCTCACATAAAAACAGCAAAAGATGTTATTATCTCACATAAAAACAGCAAAAGATGTTATTCTCACATAGAAACAGCAAAAAATGTTATTATCTCACATAAAAACAGCAAAAGATGTTATTATCTCACATAAAAACAGCAAAAGATGCTATTCTCACATAAAAACAGCAAAAGATGTTATTATCTCACATAAAAAGCAAAAGATGTTATTATCTCACATAAAAACAGCAAAAGATGTTATTATCTCACATAAAAACAGCAAAAGATGTTATTCTCACATAAAAAGCAAAAGATGTTATTATCTCACATAAAAACAGCAAAAGATGTTATTATCTCACATAAAAACAGCAAAAGATGTTATTCTCACATAAAAACAGCAAAAGATGTTATTATCTCACATAAAAACAGCAAAAGATGTTATTCTCACATAAAAACAGCAAAAGATGTTATTATCTCACATAAAAACAGCAAAAGATGTTATTCTCACATAAAAACAGCAAAAGATGTTATTATCTCACATAAAAACAGCAAAAGATGTTATTATCTCACATAAAAACAGCAAAAGATGTTATTCTCACATAAAAACAGCAAAAGATGTTATTATCTCACATAAAAACAGCAAAAGATGTTATTATCTCACATAAAAACAGCAAAAGATGTTATTCTCACATAGAAACAGCAAAAGATGTTATTATCTCACATAAAAACAGCAAAAGATGTTATTATCTCACATAAAAACAGCAAAAGATGCTATTCTCACAAAAAACAGCAAAAGATGTTATTATCTCACATAAAAAGCAAAACATGTTATTATCTCACATAAAAACAGCAAAAGATGTTATTATCTCACATAAAAAGCAAAAGATGTTATTATCTCACATAAAAACAGCAAAAGATGTTATTATCTCACATAAAAACAGCAAAAGATGTTATTCTCACATAAAAAGCAAAAGATGTTATTATCTCACATAAAAACAGCAAAAGATGTTATTATCTCACATAAAAACAGCAAAAGATGTTATTCTCACATAAAAACAGCAAAAGATGTTATTATCTCACATAAAAACAGCAAAAGATGTTATTCTCACATAAAAACAGCAAAAGATGTTATTATCTCACATAAAAACAGCAAAAGATGTTATTATCTCACATAAAAACAGCAAAAGATGTTATTCTCACATAAAAACAGCAAAAGATGTTATTATCTCACATAAAAACAGCAAAAGATGTTATTATCTCACATAAAAACAGCAAAAGATGTTATTCTCACATAGAAACAGCAAAAGATGTTATTATCTCACATAAAAACAGCAAAAGATGTTATTATCTCACATAAAAACAGCAAAAGATGCTATTCTCACAAAAAACAGCAAAAGATGTTATTATCTCACATAAAAAGCAAAACATGTTATTATCTCACATAAAAACAGCAAAAGATGTTATTATCTCACATAAAAACAGCAAAAGATGTTATTTTCACATAAAAAGCAAAAGATGTTATTATCTCACATAAAAACAGCAAAAGATGTTATTATCTCACATAAAAACAGCAAAAGATGTTATTCTCACATAAAAACAGCAAAAGATGTTATTCTCCAGAAAAACCACGAAAGATGTTATTATCTCACATAAAAACAGCGAAAGATGTTGAACTCTCAAACCGACCCCCTTATCTACGGTCTTGGGTGTTTGACAAAAGTTGACGCCAACAATATATTCTCTATATAAAAAATAAATTGTTAAAATTTGCGAAAATATTTTTCAAATCACTTGGTTCTTTCATACTTTTACGGCTTAATATATTTCTAGGTAGGGGGAGTGGATTGAAGATAATTAAGCAGGGAACTTTTAACAAATCGTTGACAAGGAGAGGACGGTTTGGGGTGGGGGGGGGTTGTGGTAAAAGTTGACAACAAATTGTTGACGAAATTTATGGACAGTCACCCCAACCCCATACTAATACTTAGTCCTCAACAGTTCGTGTTTAGAATGGGAATACGTCGAAGACGGATGTGTCGGGTCATTGGCGGAAATAAACGGCGACACAATGTATTTTCATTTTCTAGACCACATCCTGCTGGAAATCTAGTAGGACCATTATCCTGCTACAAGAGAGATCCAGTGGGAGTTTGAGAATGAGCGCTGAAGACGAGGAATGGGAAGAGGGTGTACAGGTGCAAGTATGTCTCTCCAACAAATTTGTGAAAGGACAATACAATTCAGAAACTAAATGAATATTAATTTTCTAGATGAAATATTTAATGATTGGGAGGACTGCAGTAAAACTGAAAAAATAAATAAATTGGTTAAATAACAGTTTTACTATGACCAATATACATGATCGATGTTTCGACCAAATGATTTTTATCAAGAAGGGGACAAACAAACACAGAATGGAACCACGAAGTCAAACATAGACTAAATGCAAGCAATGTTGTATAAAACTGACGGGTCTGGAGAACAGAATTACTAAGAGAAGCCAGAACCACGGAAATGTGATTACATGACGAGAAAGCACAGTATGGTACACAAATAAAATGCACAAGTGAAAATGAAAGTGTAAAAGTTGTTGATATAAATAATAAAATGTCTTAGCTGGATGATGAGTGAATGTGATTTGTGACTGCAAGTTGAGATGCGGAAAGTACAAGAACAAGGGTTGCCAGATGATAGAAACAGCTTAGGGCCAACTTTTTAGTCAAAAGTAACCAAATTCCAGATTATTTATAAAGTACTAGACAGGAGAATGAAGAGTAAAAAATAACACAAGGAGGAGAGGGACGGGTAACATTTTCGTATGTGGCCGATCATAAGTTATGTCACAATTAGGGGAAAAGGGGGAAAGGAACGGGGGAGGGTAGTGGTATGAGAAAGTTTGACAGTTGTTGACAAGGTAGACAAAGGTCAATGTTATAAACACTTTGTTTAAAAACACACCAGTTAAAGTGTTTAAATTTTGAAGCCTTTTTCTGTGAAAAGTGTGAAACAAAACGTATTTTTGTAAGAATGGTTCTGCAAAATGTTTTATTTCGTATGGTGTTAACAATTCTTGACATTATTAACCTGCAGGGGGAGGTCTCTGAATTCTTGATAGTTATTGACAAGGGGGAGGGGTAAAAAATTAGCATAAAATTGTTGACCCTTTTAAAGAAAAGCTCATAAGAATAAGGCAGAGTTTGGAGGTGCCATACACAGAAACTGTTTAGACGCGTCTAGGTGCATAATTTAACATATTTTTCAAAGCCTAGGGAGAACATCATGGAAAAGGAAAAAAATAAGCAAAGAAGTTGTGACAACATTTAATATGAATAAAGAATTATTAAAGGAAATAAAGATCAAGCAAATATAATATTTTGGATACATTAAAAGACATGAAAACTTGTTAAAGACCTTACTTGAGCATAACATCGAAGGGAGGCGAGGGAGAGGTAGGCAGAGATACAAGTGCGAGAGTAACATTATAAGATGGACATATTATAGTCTAGCAGAGTGCACCACCACAACACGAGAAAGGGGATGCTGTAGGTCTGTTGCAGCCAACCTTTGTTGTGGACACGGCACTTGATGATGATGTGAAACATGCTGCAGAAAATTTAAAAAATAGAAATAACACAACCGACATATACCTGCCATTCTCAACTAGATGCATCTTTGATCTTGAAATGAAATATCTATACTGATCTAGTTTCTTCCGCTATCTTGATGTGCAGATTATGATGAGACAAGGATTTGTTTGTGCCACGACATGTTTCAAGAGTAGTGTTTCTGCTTGTTGATTATTTGAATGTGGAAAATATCAACGCTGTTATTTCTGGTGTCATGCTGATGAATTGGGTAATGATAGCGGAGAAGTAGTTTGATGGGCTGTGTGAGTCGTAAATTGGATTAGGTGAGGGAAAATTGAAACATAGTAAAAGTATTATGATATTTCAGAAACTTTTGAGGTAGCTAGATAATGGATATATATTTAGATTGATAGGCTGGGGTGCAGCTAGTGGCGTTAGGGGTTAATTCTACAGTTAGGCGCCCCTTGTCGCGCTGCGCAAGCGGAAGACTGAAAAAGTTTCATAACTGTATTGCCATGGCAATTTTAGTCAGCAGTTTCATGGTACTAAGTGCGTCTAGAAGATTGATTTTGGCTTCTCCTAAGCTTGGAGCTGGGTGTATTCAATCGCAGACCCCCCTCCTCCCCATTGTCACTCCTCTGTTGACAAACATTACGCACCCAATGACTGTAGATACGAGGAAGCTAAGTTTGAGGGCTCAACCAAGCAGTTTTGGGGGGAAAACAAGTTAATTATGCTTAGGTCTACAACACAATTAGTAAGGAAAATGTTCCTTTTTTATACGTCACTACCAGCAAGAAATAACTTGGAAACAAACTAAGGACGTTTCTTAATCCCCCCCCCCACTCTTTCAGAAAAAAGTATATGCAAAGTCTGTATGCTTGTGTGAGTGTATTTACTGTTATGTACATGTAAGTCAACACTTTTTACAACACCACACAGTAGAACGAGCCTTCATCGCATAAAGAATCAATAAACCTCCGTTTCATGAATAGTGGTTGTTTCACTATTGTGCATATTAGGACACGGATGGGAAAAGAAAACGAACAAGACCTAAATCTACTCTAAAAATCCACCTGGGTATGAAAGAAATCGCAGAAACCTCGCCATTGTAAATACGAAGTAAGAGCTAATCGCTCGTAATTCCTGGGGTTCTACGAGTGCAGTGCAGCAGAAGAAGAAGCATCATGCAAAACGTTTGTACTAAAAGAATGACATAATAGTGTACTCTACTCAGAATGTCGACATCAATCCAGTATTGCATGAATGTACATTTAAGATATATCTTATTAAATTTCTAGCAAGTTGTGCCGTCTAGAAACTGGTATTTGTTATGTCATCGTTTTATTTGCTATCGTCGTTTTATTTGCCATGTTGCTGTTTTATTTGTTGTCGTCGTTTTATTTGTTATGTTGCCGTTTTATTTGCTAGATTGCCGAATAGATATTGTTAAACAATGTCATAATTTCACAAATTTAATGGCTAAATATTAATTTGTTAAGCGGTCAATTAGTTTTCAGATCAGAATCATTGCACTTCAAACAAGTCAATATGCTCTCCAATCTAATATTCAGTATGTCGATCAACAAACGGTGACTGTCGTTCCAGTCCTGATTTGGCTGATAATTTTTCTCTTGTTTCCTATATGACTTTCGTATGTAACAGTACAACGTTTCCCTATCATGTTTCCGGATTCTACACATATACAAAGAAGAAGACATACACCTTGCATTATCAAACTAGCCAACTACATTGATTGCATAGAGAATATCAACACGGTTCGTTGAACTAATACTTGCTTCTGGTAACGCTAGCAAGTCTATCTGTACGTTCATCTCCCCCAACACCTGCATATCCGGGCATCAAAACGAAAGCTCATAACACATCATCCTTTTAAACCAACTTCCATGTAAACAATTCGACTGAATATTTCTACGTATATTCATCATGGGCAAGCCAATAGATAGAGGAGTAGTGGTTTGTGAAAATCAATCCCCCTTCCACCAAGTAGGACATTACATCATATTTAGTACCAGGAATTTGGGCAAAATGTGAAGCCATGGCTTTACTTTTTTTTATTGATAAAAGCTCTGATATAACGAAATTGGTCAAACATTCGCAAATGAAAGGAACCTGCCTCACTATAAAAAAACCTTTTTATTTATATATATATTTTTTTACTATTGACATAGTTCTTTCTACCAAGTAGCTTCAAAAATTTCTCGGAATAGTCGACTAGTGTTTGAACGAAAGATGATGTTATGAAGATTATATGTTTAGAAGTTGGTAATGATCATTGCGAAAGAGCAGGGCAGGCGTTACTTCCACATATACTGTCTAAGAGAAGATACATATGTTAGTGTGTTGAGATAGTTGCATGGTCGGATTGTAAAATGTCCTTATTTTAACAGCTTGCTCATGTCACTTTATCTGTTTTGCTTGATAAGTCACCCTCAGAGTCATTAGCGTTATTTAGTAAATCATATTCTCTGTGGTATAATAGAAGCAATCAGAAGAAAAAACCCAGAAAAATGGAGAGAAAACAGTTGGATTATGCTGCATGACAATGCGCCGGTGCATCGAGCTCTACTGGTAAAGCAGTACCTAGCAAAGCACAATGTGATTACCTTGAAATAGCCTCCATATTTTCTCGACGTTACACCTGCTGATTTTTTTGTTTCCTCGACTGAAATCGACACTGAAAGGACAAAGATTCAGGAATGCAGATGACGTTATCACCAATGCGACAAGACCGCTGAAAGATGTGTCAAAGAATGGGTTCCAATCTCACGTATGCACGTTGGTGAAACTCCTCCCCCCCCTCGTAGACGTAATAGTATACGCATAGAGAATCACAGGAGATCAAGACGCACCCAATTGAAGGTCTTGATTTGTTAATATCAGATCAGGTGATCAATTGCTATACGGAAGTACATCCTTACTCCAAAATAAGGCGCTACATCCTTACTCCAAAATAAGGCGTTACATCCTTACTCCAAAATAATGCGTTACATCCTTACTCCAAAATAAGGCGTTACATCCTTACTCCAAAATAATGCGTTACATCCTTACTCCAAAATAAGGCGTTACATCATTACTCCAAAATAAGGTGTTACATCCTTACTCCAAAATAAGGCGTTACATCCTTACTCCAAAATAAGACGTTACATCCTTACTCCAAAATAAGGCGTTACATCCTTACTCCAAAATAAGGCGTTACATCCTTACTCCAAAATAAGGCGTATTAAATCCATGTGACAAGGAAATATCTTGTGCAAAATTTAAACTCAGTGCTAAATATTCAACCTCCAAGTTATATCTATTTTTTTAGAAATCACAAGAAAGCTAACTGAATAGCTGTTTCAAACCAAGTGACGTTTACCGAGAGAAAACTATAGGCGCAAAACAGACAAAACACTTTTCCCCCCCTTTAAAGTAAGAAAATACCTCTTATGGTGATGTACGCTTCTTTCAACCGCGAACATTAATCTAACTTGGTTATATCAGAACCCTTTACCATAAAAAATAAATAAAGAAGCATGTGGGTGCTTGAATTCTAAAATTGTTAAAGTAATTGATGGACACCGCTAATGTGACAAAACACTAATCGTGCAGCGACAGACACTCATTAAGAATGACAGATTTCTATGTGGTCGAGTAAAACATTAAAACTGAGTAAAACATTATTATTCCGTAGACTAATCAGATACGTATATTTGCACTATCCTGTCATATTTAGTGTGGCCATCTTCTATGGATCTGGAAATTGTCTATAAGATGACATAAGTGCTAGCAATCGTCAGAGATCTGGTTTCATGTTCAGAGCTAACCCAATATGATTACGCCTGCACGTTATGAACACTATATTTCTACGGTACAAGGGAGAGAATCGTGTAATAATATTACTGCCGGCGTCCTGGGACATGTTAGATCTCGTTTGTCCATTTCATGTTTGTTAACCTTTCATATGAGACTAGGGGATCAAGACGGGTAGCATAGCTCTGAAGTGAATCGTTAATCAAAAGAGTTTAGGTGTAAGTCTGCGTTTCTAAATGTCATCATCATCTTCTTTGTTCGTTTGGACAAAATAGTTTATTATTATGTTGTGTCTCAGTTGTTTATAGTGAGGCAACGTTATCCGCGTCATTCTACTGTATAGATACGTTATTGTGAGGCAACGTTATCCGCGTCATTCTACTGTATAGGTACGTTATAGTGAGGCAACGTTATCCGCGTCATTCTATTGTATAGATACTTTATAGTGAGGCAACGTTATCCGCGTCATTCTACTGTATAGATACGTTATAGTGAGGCAACGTTATCCGCGTCATTCTACTGTATAGATACGTTATAGTGAGGCAACGTTATCCGCGTCATTCTACTGTATAGATACGTTATAGTGAGGCAACGTTATCCGCGTCATTCTACTGTATAGATACGTTATAGTGAGGCAACGTTATCCGCGTCATTCTACTGTATAGATACGTTATAGTGAGGCAACGTTATCCGCGTCATTCTACTGTATAGATACGTTATAGTGAGGCAACGTTATCCGCGTCATTCTACTATATAGATACGTTATTGTGAGGCAACGTTATCCGCGTCATTCTACTGTATAGATACGTTTTAGGGAGGTAACATTATCCGCGTCATTCTACTGGATAGAAAATATGTATTCACTGCGCAAAACTGAAATCCAATGCTACAATGTTTAATCACATTTTTTTTTACTTTCTGTCTATCTTGCTACATTCTAATGTATTTTTTTCAAATTTCTCTCCCCATTTGATGCCCAGTTTTCTATCAAATCTCGGGACACTCATTCTTCTTCTGCATTGTAATTCCCATCCCTCTAATTTCCCCTCTCACAGACATCATCAAATTGCGCTTGTATATGCTATTTTGTGGGCTCTACTATGAATTCTGCTGGTATGACACGTTTACGAATTGACGACTACAACTTTTTCTCCTAGTAAAGACATTATGCAGCAACCAAGGTATCCAGTAAAGATGTACCCATCGCAGAAATTGTCTAAAAGCTATTGGTAACAACACCCTTCTCTGATTGTGTAACAAAACAGCAAAATCAATGTGGCTAGCCCAATTTCTTGCCACTTTCAGCGATCCTTTTGTGCAGTGTGTCTGCAAGGGAAGTCATTATATAATTGTTTCTTCTAGTCTGTGGTTTGTTCGTGATTCAGAGATTCAACCAGATTGGTGTACACGAGACGAGGCAATGCATTTTATATAAAGAATCGGATATTTTGGAGAATCATTTGAAAATACACTGTACAATAAACGGACATACATATATAGTTGGTGGAAGGACGGACGAAAGAAGATAAACGCTTTGTAGACAGCCTGAGAACATGGCCAGAGAATGCATAGAAAAGATTACAGATGAAAATATAAATGAGGTTTATAAAAAGAAACAAGTGCAAATTATAGAAATGAAATCGTAGTGCGTGCTTACTTTGTGTATAAGTAATATATATATATATATATATATATATATATATATATATATATATATATATATATATGGATGTGATTCTTGGACGGTAAATAAACAGGATAATGGAAAATTAGAGGCAGAAGGGGGATATGGTTTCAGGTGGTATCATCATTTAGGTAATTTATAACATGTATCAGTAGTTAGGTAATTTGTAATATGTATCAGCAGTTACGTAATTTATAACAAGTATCATCAGTGACGTAGCTTGAAACAAGTATCATCAGTGACGTAGCTTGGAACAAGTATCAGCCGTGACGTAGCTAGGAATATGTATCAGTACCAAGATTCCTATTACATTTCTTGGAAATTAGTTCACTGGATAAGAATCTTTTTAAGTCACTATAAAGTGAGTAGAGTGGCGTGATTGCTATAAAAATGATGATGATGGTGTTCCTCCTTCGCAAGCGAAGATGAGCATGGCATGAAAAATAATACATGTGATGAACAAGTAGAAAAACAACACACCATTTATGATTGTCTAATTTGGTTTGTGAGTTCGTAGATGCCTGGAAAAATATATTAAGAGGTAGGTAGCTGTCCGGCTCTGTGGCGGAGCGGTATAAAGCGCATCTTGGACAGCAAAAGTCCCAGGTTCAAACATCACAGACGGCAAATGTTCCAGATCGTTAGGACAGCAATGACAACCTACTGAACATATTTACATTGCCGATAAAATCACTACAGCCCAAAAAATTCTGAGTTGATCGCTACGTTTTGAATATGATATGCTACCAACTTATTAATTAGTTATATGAGTTATATCCAAATAGTCTTCGTGTATCGCTCTTAAATTCCTGCTAGTTAGCATGATGTAGTGCAGAGAAGGAAATAATTTTTTCTAAGGCTTTCAACGTAGCTGCGATATATGCTCCTTTTAGCATCACATGCGGATTAAGAATAGTTTTTCAGTCACTGATATCAGGATAGCGCAGTCAACTCCATCCCTAAACACGATTAGTCGCTTTTTGCGACATATATAGGAGGTTAAAGTGTTATTTTTTCCACTCCATTCTAGCCCGGCAACGTATGGGATATGCCGTATAGAGTGATAAAACTGATAGTGTGTCTATGTTACTACAAGGTAGATACTAAACGTAATACTGTATCCATGTTACTACAAAGTAGATACTAAACGTAATACTGTATCTATTTGTACGGTATCAGACTCACAGTACAAAAC
Organism: Meghimatium bilineatum; assembly: GCA_034231615.1. Classification (NCBI taxonomy): domain Eukaryota; kingdom Metazoa; phylum Mollusca; class Gastropoda; order Stylommatophora; family Philomycidae; genus Meghimatium; species Meghimatium bilineatum. The sequence goes on along the minus strand of CM067305.1, from coordinate 34,863,404 downwards.
AGATGGAATAAAATATAAAAATACAAAGTGCTGATAAAGTGATTAATATTGAATTAAGTTCATACACACATCCTCTAAAAAAGAGGTATTTAAAATATGGTCGGCGGGCCAAATCGGACCCGCCAAACTGATCTATAACTATATGCACAGATCCCCGAGTTCTAAGAAAGCTAATTAGAGCTCCATAGGATATTTAAAAAAAATGTTTTTGACCCCATATTATTTCCAGTATATATATCAAATGATATTTGCCCATGTAGAGTTGAATCATCAACCAACCGATCCTATACCATATTAGACAATCTCGATCAGACCCGTCGTCCCAGAAAGGTTGCCCATAAAGAAATCATAATATAATTTAAACAAAATACAAATCAGAAGATAATTCTGGAGGAAATTGTGCAATTAATGATAGAAAGAAGAAAAATTAACGATAAGAATAAATTGAATATGACAAATTGAATGAAGAAATAGTTTAAAAAGTACATTAATAGCGAAAGAAACCTGGTTAAAGCAGAGATGTGTTGAAATCAATTGACAGGCAAGACGGATACCAAGTTCATTCACAAGCAAATAAATGAATTAATGGGAAAAATGAGCCAGGGAAAGTATTGCGTGCTTGAAATTACATAAAGGAGCAATGTTTATGGGGGACACAATGTGGGTCCTTTTCCAATATAGTCATGTGCACATAATTTCAACTAGTGTCACATATCTTGGCTGATACGGCTGATTACTTGTCACTGCGTATACTTTCTGTTTAGGTTGTTACTCTACACTGGAACATTTATCCTTTCACTGCGTATACGGTCTGTTTATGTTATTACCCTACACTGGAACATTTATCCCTTCACTGCGTATACTTTCTGTTTAGGTTGTTACTCTACACTGTAACATTTATCCCTTCACTGCGTATACTTTCTGTTTAGGTTGTTACTCTACACTGTAACATTTATCCCTTCACTGAGTATACTTTGTGCTACCAGCCAGTTAAAAAAAATAAATAAAGAAAGATGAACCAGATATAATAAAGTATGGCTATTCTGAAGTAGGACGCACAAAGATATTAGATAGAAAAACATAATATATCAATGCGAGAATGATATATTTAGGGTAGATACTTGTGTGAAGAATCACATATACAGTACTTGAAATTGAGGGGAATACTCAGGGCAGGACAATATAACAGTAGATAAAAGTATTGTGATAGAAGTTTTTCAATAAATGTGATAAATACATTATCAATTAATATTTACAAAAATATATGCATACTCTATATATGATCTGCTACATTCGATATTCTTAACTAATGTAGCCAGTGGCCATTGATTGAGAAGACAACCGCACAATTAACTTCTCATGTTATTGGCAACACTGCTGTTAAGAGATTTTATGATAAATTTCAAATATCAGGAAAGATCAACATCGTTAGTTGCACTCAAGGACAAAAATAGGACCATATACTTTGAGGAAAAAAAAAAAGAACCGTCGATGTAAACATCAATTAATCAAGCTATTGGAACATCTTGGGTGTTTACAAATTCTCCTATGAATAGGCCACGGACAACGGTGTTGAATTTGCCTCTATCCTTATGTATGTGTTTAACTTTCTTTCATGTGATGCTCATCTCTGTCAAGTCCTTCATTGTCTTTCCTGTTTTCCTGCGGCATTGGTGCCATTAAGCTATTAGCTATATATTTTACTGATTTTCTTATTCTTTGTCCGATCCATCTCAGCTTTTTCTACTGTATCAGGGCATCGGGGTAAAAACAGTTCAGAAAAGTTTAAAAATAATATAGATTTCAATGCATTCTTATAGGTTAGCACAATGGAGTTGAAAGAATGCGCTGTGCCTGATTTTCTATATCTGCACATTTCGGCTCGATACATCAGACATAAGCATGCCTTTTGTACCGCTTCGATTTATGAAATGGGACAGCCAATTCCACACATAAATCTCCTTAGTCGCCTCTTACAACATGCACGGCAGTTCGCAGTGTAAATATTCTTTGCATCCGTTTTAGTGCCCGATAACACAGGCCTTCACACAAGTTAAATACAGACACTGCTCATGTGTTCCGGGAATCGAATCAGGGGATCGAAGAGGGAACAACACTGTTTATCTTCCATGCATGTTATAAAATAGGTTTTAGAAAGTTTTGGGGTAGAGTTCGCTGTCTCCTCTATATATGATCACTAAATCATTATACGGATCACTAAGTCACTAAATCATTGTATGGAACACTAAGTCACTAAATAATTGTATGTATCACTAAGTCCCTAAATCATTGTATGGATCACTAAGTCCCTAAATCATTGTATGGATCACTAAGTCACTAAATAATTGTATGTATCACTAAGTCCCTAAATCATTGTATGGATCACTAAGTCACTAAATCATTGTATGGATCACCAAGTCACTAAATCATTGTATGGATCACTAAGTCACTAAATCATTGTATGGATCACTAAGTCTCTAAATCATTGTATGGATCAATAAGTCACTAAATCATTATATGGATCATTAAATAATTGTATGGATCACTAAGTCACTTAATCATTGTATGGATCACTAAGTCACTAAATCATTGTATGGATCACCAAGTCACTAAATCATTGTATGGATCACTAAGTCACTTAATCATTGTATGGATCACTAAGTCACTAAATCATTGTTGGGATAATTAAATCATTGTATGGATCACTAAGTTACTTAATCATTGTATGGATCACTAAGTCACTAAATCATTGTATGGATCACCAAGTCACTAAATCATTGTATGGATCACTAAGTCACTTAATCATTGTATGGATCACTAAGTCACTAAATCATTGTATGGATCACTAAGTCATTGTATGGATCACTAGGTCACTAAATCATTGTATGGATCACCAAGTCACTAAATCATTGTATGGATCACTAAGTCACTAAATCATTGTATGGATCACTAAGTCACTGTATGGATCACTAAGTCACTAAATCATTGTATTGATCACTTAGTGACTAAATCATTGTATGGATCACTAAGTCACTAAATCATTGTATGGATCACTAAGTCACTAATTCATTGTATGGATCACTAAGTCACTAACTCGCTGTATGTATGACTAAGTCACTAACTTGCTGTATCGATCACTAAGTCACTAAATTACTAAATCATTGTATGGATCACTAAGTCACTAAATCATTGTATTGATCACTTAGTGACTAAATCATTGTATGGATCACTAAGCCACTAAATCATTGTATGGATCACTAAGTCACTAAATCATTGTATGGATCACTAAGTCACTAACTCGCTGTATGTATGACTAAGTCACTAACTTGCTGTATCGATCACTAAGTCACTAAATTACTAAATCATTGTATATATCACTAAGTCACTAACTAACTATATGGACCACTAAGCCACTAACTCACTGTTTGGATCACTCAGTCACTAACTCACTGTATGGGTCACTAACTCACTGTATGGACCACTAAGTCACTAACTCACTGTATGGACCACTAAGTCACTAACTCACTGTATGGACCACTAAGCCACTAACTCACTGTTTGGATCACTAAGCCACTAACACACTGTATGGATCGCTAAATCACTAACTCATTATATGGATCACTAAGTCACTAACTCACTGTATGAATCACTAAGTCAGTAACTCACTGTATGAATCACTAAGTCAGTAACTCGCTGTATGAATCACTAAGTCACTAACTCACTGTATGAATCACTAAGTCAGTAACTCGCTGTATGAATCACTAAGTCAGTAACTCACTGTATGAATCACTAAGTCACTAACTCACTGTATGAATCACTAAGTCACTAACTCACTGTATGAATCACTAAGTGAAATTAACGTAGACCGGCATTATTTAAAGAATGTCATTTAGCTGTCAAGAGTAGAACGACTCAGCAGCGATTGGATATGGACAACAACTGCTACTACTACTTTACCACGGGTTGGCTAGCTAGCTCATTGGAAAACATCCTTCTAATGTTGACTACTTTGAGTTTTACGAATGTAAAAGTGAATGTGAAGACAACGCTCATTTAAGGCACACGTATAACCAATAAAAAGTTGCGAGGTGTTCAACTGTCTGCTGCTGTACCGAGCCATACACTCTGGCCGTTCGAGACACACTCACCACGGAGCCACAGAACCAAATCCAACTAGTTAAGAAAATTACATTTTGTATCTAATCTCAAGTAATCACATCATCCAACGCCCGTGTTGCCGGTCCAGAAGGCGGAGAAAATAATAGCGAAACGTCACCAACATATCGCAAGAAAGAACTAAGAGGTTTTGGAGTGGAATGGGCCGTGCAATCCCGTAGGGTTCAAAGTGACCCCATACACAATGGTGAAGTCGGATGTGTTAGGCCGAAAGACGCAGATATCGCATTCAAGCTGTAAACCTTACCACAACGCATTCCTTTCTCTGGACTGTAACCTATTAAGAAGTTTGAGAACGAACAACATGAAATATCATTAAAAAAAAAAACCCAGCTTATTACTTTTGTTTTGGTGGTTTACTTTATCTGGAAATATAATCCACCCAAAACACAATAAATTGGCAAATGCAGTGGCGAGAATGATAATGTTTACGGGTCTTCTAGGAAATAACTACATGTATTTTAGGCTGTAAGAAAATATCGTGTTCCCTACAAACAACAAAGGAAGACGTTGGCCGGACACTAAATTGTTTCCGTTTCCCCTGACATTTGAAGAACATGGCCGCAATAAAGGAAATGCTAAGCCTCTATATCAAATTACTCTGCCTACTGTTTGTAAATAGTTTGTTCAAATTATTACAACAAAGAGAAACATAACTGACCAAAAAACAACAGGAAGTCAGTAAACGGCACCGTGATTAAACACACGAAATATATTCAACCAATCGCAAGGCTTCTTTTGATTCCGAATTGAGGCAACAAAGGTTCTTATGTCTTCAGTGTCATGCGACACTTCTCCACAGAGACCAGATCATCCTTTGTAGAAAAGAAAATTGTCTATAATATCCGGAACGATTAGGAGCCGCAACTAGTTTGTTTTTTTAAATGGCGGAAGTAATGTTGCAACGCACAGTATAACATCTATATTTTATGGACACGTATTTACAACTATATTACATAAACCGGAATTTAAATAGCACATTAACTTGTTGCTATAAATGTAGCTTGATTGATGTGTATTTACATTGGGTATGCCCCCCTGTTATTATATTGAGAGTATATTATATATATATATATATATATATATATATATATATATATTTATAATATATATATATTATATATATATATATGATGCAATACATCTCCTTAAAAGATATCAGCAGACCACAATATTCCGCCTTAGAACAGGCCACTGCAGACTGTTGGGTAACCTTTACCAATGAGGATCTCATGCACAGATGAATGTCCATGTGGATCCGGAACCCAGACCCCGGAAAACATACTTCAGGACTGCCCAACATAAAGAGCAGAGACAGAAGTCCTGGCCAGAGGATACAGACTTGAGGCAAGCTATTTGGCAGCCGCTCTGACCTGGAGAAGACAGTGGACTTCGTCTTGTCGACAGGTCTGACAATGTAGCATGACCACAGATGCTGAACGCAGAAGAAGATATATGTATATAAATATATTGAACAGTATACTGTTCAAAAGACGAAGAGCAACATTATTTCAAATGTGAACCAAAATTGTATTTTACTTTACGGAATATATATTTTTTACCTTGGAGTGGGTATGAAAAAAACTTTTAGTTTTAAACTAAACCAAACCTGTCTCCAATCATTTCCAACGGTCCATTGACGATGTTGGTACGCCCACTGCAATCCGTTCTGGCGATGCCGGTCCGTAAGGAGAGAACCTCTGTAGGTTTTTCTCGCTCATAGACCAGCGTCGTGCAGCCGGTCCTGACCGTTTGATCTGAAATTCGACGAGCTGCTGGCATTGACTGAACTGTTGAGGACGTAGATGTAAATCGATTGCTGAAGTGACGCAGCCGTATGAAGCGATCTTCAGCAGGAGTTGTGTATCTGGGTCTTCCACTGAGCGGCCAGTCTGCCACTGAGCCAGTTTATTGAAATCGCCTCCAAAAGTCGACTATTGGTGTTTCTCATCATCAGGTGGCATGCCATCTGGCGTAGGCGATCATGGCTCTCTACAGCTCTATATACGCAGTATTATGTATCAGGTACGTTGTTTTTTTCCCTGTCGTGCCAAGTTGTTAAAATATCTAAGGTTCTCTTACGTTGTCCCCCCTGTCTCTGTTGCCTTTAATTTTGCCTGCCGTGACTATGTTCCCCAAATCTCCTTGTCTCATAACGTGACCAAAAAATTAAGCTTTTGTCTTTTTATTTTAATTATATTCTAATTATATTATTGATTAAGCTCCGTCTCTCATTTGACTCTTTCAACACCTCCACATTATTTTCCTCCACATTCTTCTGTTAAACCACATCTCCACTGCCTCCATTTTACCACTGTCCTGTATGTCTATTGTGAAAGACTTGCATCCATATCCTAGTTTAGGAGTTAGATAGCACCGCAGAACTCTCTTCTTCATCTCTAATTACAAGCTCAAATTGCAGAATATATTTTTAATTTTTCTGAACGTTGATTTTATGAATGGTGCTTCTAACCACATCAAATTGTCTTGTCCCTACATTTTGTGATTGTCCAGTCTGTAAGCGTCCAATAATGATGTATCGTTGTTCTGTAGTGAGCTGAACCATACTTGCGCATTCATTTTCAACTAACTATTTTCGAGGACCGGCATTCTTTTATAGGTATTAAACATGGTCAGAGAGTTCTGTGTTCAGAAAGTTTCACGAGATTCTCATGAACCTGTAACGAATTATTGCCAAAAATATTGTTTTTCATGAACTCGCGATTTGTGATGTGAGCACAATTCAGATAATCACAAGAAGTTAATGACCATGTGGACACAGTCGAAAGCATGAATTTTGTCCAATTAGCGACTATTTAAAAAAATAAATAAAAGTAATTCCAAACAAGTTGCGTTTCTTTTTGTGACCAGCATATCTATTTTTATTATTTTTACTATTAATATATTATATTATAGTACATTAATATGTATACATACATAGGTTGTGTGCCTATATATATATATATATATATATATATATATATATATATATATATATATATATATATATATATATATATATATATATATATATATATACATATATATATACACACACACACACATATATATATATATATATATATATATATATATATATATAAAATAATAGTAATAATATTGATATATGACATACGTTTGTTAAAAGTTACATAGAACCAATTCTGATACATAAAAGTCAATTTTGGACAATCAATAACATAGTCAGAAATGATGTAGACGCAGTACGTGGTTCTATAGAAGATTGTTGAGAACGTGGTGCACAGATAAAAAAAGCGTAATGAAGATATCTTGAAAGAATTACATTAAAAATATGAAAGATATTCATACGAATGTTACGTAGAGTAAATTCATCAAAATGGCGTTTCGAGAAAAAGATCTTCATTAAGATAGAGATAACTGCATAATTATGGTGGAAGTACTTTTATATTGCGTACATTTTCGAGATATTTTTGTACAAATAGTCTCTACATGTTAGAACCAGTCTAATAAATATGAAAGATAGATCTGAAATAGCTGTCTTGATTCCAGCTTGCAAATTTTAAAATTTATCTGCCATTATTTTTAGTGAAATTTAATCTTACATTAAATTCTAGGGATTACGTTTGAGGAAAAAAATGAAGTTAAACAATAATTAGCAACTCAGAAATGTTGAGATGTATGTACAAGTAGAAATAATTTGCTCATTTCATTGTCGTTGTTGGACTTGTATATTCTCTAGTATATGCAGATGCTATATAGCACACGTGTAGCATGAACAGTGCTATATAGCACACGTGTAGCATGAACAGTGCTATATAGCACATGTGTGACATCAACAATGTTATCTAGACAGTAACAATATTATACCTAGGAGATTGTAGTTCGCTGAATCACAGCCTCCACAAATTTTGATAACCAAAAAAAAAAAAAAAAGATCCAATTCCAGGTCTGATGCCTATCTGTTTATTTTAGAGATATAATTAATCTAAATATTATACCAATTAGTAGCGTATCCTATTCAGGACGTAGCCATAATCCCAGAATTCTTTGATTGTAGTGATTTTCTAGGCAATATAAATACGTTAAGTAGTTTTTATATCAATAATTAATGTAAATATTAATTTATTTAGGTTAGGAGATGTGTTTGACATAACTAACTATAACTTTAAATAAATTAATATGGAAACTAATATGTGATAACATAACTGATAAAACATGGCCAAGAGAAATAATCGAACTAGGTAGGCATCTGACCTGGAATTTAAAAAAAAATATAATATAACAAAATTCGAGTCACTTTCGCGGTTTAATTTGTGTACCTCTTCACAAGGGGAAACAATTATTGTTATCATATCCTACTCATGATGTAGCAATCAAACTAGCATTTATTGTCACTATTGATTTTCTGGGCAATATAAATACGTTCAGTGGTGTGCCATTGTTTTGTGAATAATTGGTTGCGGCAGAATTCAAACCAGCATTCAAATCAGAATTCAAACTTTTTCCGCAACAGACGCACTCTGTATCTCTCCAACACGGAGCCGGACAATGGTGAAATATGCCCAACAAAACAACACACGGGGGCTGTTCATAAATTACGTCAGCGAATTGTTCCAAAGTTTTGACCCCCCCCCCCTCCTCACACCTTGTCAATAACTGGTCATGAATGTTGAACATTTGTAGAAAATTGCACCTTTTCAACTATTTTATTTATATTTTACTACTAAATTCTAATAGAAATTTTCACATTCACGCAATTTCATTAGTGTAAAAAACAGTGGGGCCTATTGTTGACGTCAACTTTTGTCAAAACATCCTCCTCCTGGTCAATAAACAACATTCAAACTTGTATAGACACCCCCCCCCAATTTTTTGAATTTATGACTTTCATTTATGGACAGTTTCATGAGGTACACATTAAATGACCAATTCATATAGACAAGACTAGAGGGGAACACTCAAAGTTAAAATGATGAAAAACAGAGCACAAGTAGGGAGGAAACAACAAGAGAAAACGGACTGCAGCCTGAGTGCACCAACAAGACAAGAGAAAGAACATATTAAAAGTCTTTGATGATCTTCTGTGCACGATCTGGTGTTTGTTTACGTCCATCATACGTCCATTTATTCATCTAACCCAAATTTGCTTTGTGATTCTTAAATGGGTGTAAATTTTTTGGAGTTCGTTATTGTACGCGGGGCGCCATCTATATCATTTGTGCACAGAAGCATGACGGACAACAATCGGATATCATCCGTTTATGTACAATGTAAGCACACACAAGATATTGCGCTATAGGGAATTAAAATGTTGACTGCCCTATTCAAATAATAGATAATTTATGACACTCACTCCCAAACATTTTAGGAAACGTAATATTTGGTTCTTTCAGAAAGTGAACAAATGTGTAAATATAATAATTACATATTCTATTTATATTTATTTTCTGTAAATAAGATCAATTCTATTTCCATATACTTTCACATGAAACATACTGCGTTTCTCTATTAAAATATTTGCAATCTTCTGTTCTTTTAGCTCACGATGGAGTGTGCCACTTCAAGTACAATATTAAGTAAAAAAAGATCAAACAAGACATATACATTTTAGTTTACAATAATGGCTGAATCACAAGATGAAATGTAGTTAGCAGTTAAATATAAACAGACATAATCGATGTTTCGACAAAAACATCCCACAAAAAATATATAACAGTTGAATAAAATAATCAACTGAAGACGGATGTGTCGGACCATTGGTGCAAATAAAACAACTATACAGCATATTTATATTCCCTGGACTACATCTTGCTGGTAATATAGTAGGACCATGGTTTTGCAACAAGAAAGATTCAGCGGGAGTTTGAGAATGAACACTGAAGAAGGAGCAGAAAATAAACCTAATATTCTCACTGGATTAGATAATTAATAATAGTAAGATAACCAGGTTGTTTGATGGATACGTCCAAATTAGGATGCGTTACCAATTTTTTAGATGGATGGTATGTTGAAGGTAAAGTTATGTCCCATGGCAGCAACCTGCCGTCGGGGATGAAGATAACTCTTCATGTACTAAGCCGCAGCAATTATTAGGTGGGGTGGCCAGTTCCCTTCCTTGCTGTCTTTACCTCCCTAACTCATGCGTCAGGTACTCATTTACAGCTGAGTCGACTGGAGGAGTGGTTGTGCCAAGCGAGAAATCACAACCCGGTTTTTTGTGTTGTCCGGACATGGTTTCGAACCTGGCACACTGTAACCCATTATTGTAGCCATCATTGTTGCCACTTAGAACTCACAGCGGCGTGTGCTGCTAGGAGAAGGTGCATTCTACGTAGAACTCACAGCGGTGTGTGCTGCTAGGAGAAGGTGCCTCTTACTTAGAACTCACAGCGATGTGTACTGCTAGAAGGTGCCTCTTACTTAGAACTCACAGCGATGTGTACTGCTAGGAGAATGTTTCTCCTACCCAGAAGGGATAAAGCAAATTCGCAGATGATGTTTTCACAAATGTCTAATCACTATATAGACATTTATCTGTTAAGTGATTACTGTGTATGATGATTGTCGTAGTGTATCACCCGTCAGATCTTTCCCATACGGTACCAGTTCTATGCCAATAAATTGAATAGCATCAGGAGTGTACTTGATATTAAACCTGATCTTTAAAAAGTACATGTATTTGTGTTCCAGTGTCAATGGAGTTCTGATACATCTCATGTGATAAACATTTCATGTCAATACATGGGGTTAATCAGCATGTATTTCTGATGTATTACAAACCCGGTATATTATGATATATTGTTTGAATAATTATGAACTGATTAACTGATAGCAATTTCCTAGAAACGTTTTCCGTTCCATTTATGATCTATAGTTTATATCTTCCTGTGACATCCACGCTGAGTAGACCGTGTATGTTCAGATTTTTCATCGAATATATTGACCGGTCATAGAGATTGGGAATATTGTGGTTCAAAGGTCAGAATGTCGTCATAAATCATACGTCAAGAGATGTTTGCAAGTTAACGTTGAGTATATGCTATGTAAACTCTTCTATAGATCAATTCTCCCACACAAAAATGTCTCTACCAATTCTACACAACTAAGACAACAGTCTGTTCCTACAGCTATAAGAAGAAATCGGTGGACCTAAATTCGGCACTTAGAATTAAAAAAAAATATATAAAAGAATGACTGCCAAAATACACATTAAAATGGGTACTAGACGGCTAATGAAAGAGAAGAAGACCAAGAAAAATCTTCAAAGAACAACCATCAAATTGTATGAATCTCAATAGCATACAACAGCAATACAAGCAGCACAAACATCGTTCAAACTGTACAATATTGGATTCTGCTCTATGCGTTGTATTTAGCGCTAAAGGAAAATAGGTAGATACAATTCTACACGGTGTATCCACGGTTCCAAGGAAATGACGATAGTCTTGAATCGTTGAAATCCTCGAAGGTCGCTATAAGCAGAATATATGAACTTTGATCTCCTTTATTTTCTAATAATCATATGTCCTGATATAATCAAGACGAAAGCGTATCAGTGGTTGAAATATGTGCCTTCACTTAAGAGACATCCCCTACACACAAACCAACACACGACAGTACAAACTAATTGACAAAGTGAACATACGACAGTACAAACTAATTGACAAAGTGAACATACGACAGTACAAACTAATTGACAAAGTGAACATACGACAGTACAAACTAATTGACAAAGTGATCATACGACAGTACAAACTAATTGACAAAGTGAACATACGACAGTACAAACTAATTGACAAAGTGAACATACGACAGTACAAACTAATTGACAAAGTGAACATACGACAGTACAAACTAATTGACAAAGTGAACATACGACAGTACAAACTAATTGACAAAGTGATCATACGACAGTACAAACTAATTGACAAAGTGAACATACGACAGTACAAACTAATTGACAAAGTGAACATACGACAGTACAAACTAATTGACAAAGTGAACATACGACAGTACAAACTAATTGACAAAGTGAACATACGACAGTACAAACTAATTGACAAAGTGAACATACGACAGTACAAACTAATTGACAAAGTGAACATACGACATTACAAACTAATTGACAAAGTGAACATACGACATTACAAACTAATTGACAAAGTGAACATACGACATTACAAACTAATTGACAAAGTGAACATACGACAGTACAAACTAATTGACAAAGTGAACATATGACAGTACAAGCTAATTGACAAAGTGAACATATGACAGTACAAACTAATTGACAAAGTGAACACACGAAAGTACAAACTAATTGACAAAGTGAACATACGACAGTACAAACTAATTGACAAAGTGAACATACGACATTACAAACTAATTGACAAAGTGAACATACGACAGTACAAACAAATTGACAAAGTGAACATACGACATTACAAACTAATTGACAAAGTGAACATACGACATTACAAACTAATTGACAAAGTGAACATACGACATTACAAACTAATTGACAAAGTGAACATACGACAGTACAAACTAATTGACAAAGTGAACATACGACATTACAAACTAATTGACAAAGTGAACATACGACAGTACAAACTAATTGACAAAGTGAACATATGACAGTACAAACTAATTGACAAAGTGAACACACGAAAGTACAAACTAATTGACAAAGTGAACATACGACAGTACAAACTAATTGACAAAGTGAACATACGACATTACAAACTAATTGACAAAGTGAACATACGACAGTACAAACAAATTGACAAAGTGAACATACGACATTGCAAACTAATTGACAAAGTGAACATACGACATTACAAACTAATTGACAAAGTGAACATACGACATTACAAACTAATTGACAAAGTGAACATACGACAGTACAAACTAATTGACAAAGTGAACATACGACATTACAAACTAATTGACAAAGTGAACATACGACAGTACAAACTAATTGACAAAGTGAACAGACGACAGTACAAACTAATTGACAAAGTGAACATATACATCCATTTCAGTTAGCACTGCAGTAATGAAGGAATGAAACTGATGAAAAAAAAATAAATGAATATTAAAAATGCTACGTCATATCAAACATGTACAAACTAAAGACAAATGCTAGATTACATTCTATTGTCATACTGGCAATTGGATGACTATTTTTTGCGGACTATGCTTCTCTTGCGGCACGTGATGAGTTTATCTTTCAACCCATGTCAATTGCTTATCAAAATGGAAATTGAAGTAAGCAATTATGATGCTAAGTATACTGCTATATTGGTCAAATATATGGACAACTTACTAGGTTCACGAAAAGTTACTGGAAATGTTTCATATACGATGTGAAAATAGAAATATTGAACATTAGATGAAAGGACAAGGTTATTAACACAGAAGTCTTTCAATGCCTTAACATACCATCGCGGTAGCCTAGTTGATAGTGAGCTTACTTTCTATCACTGGGTTACAGCGTGCCAGGTTCGAAACCATGTCCGGACACAGAAAAAACAAACCGGGTTGTTATTTCTCGTTTGGCACGACCAGTCCTCCAGTCGACTCAGCTGTGAATGAGTACCTGACGCATGAGTTAGGGAGGTAAAGACAGCAATGAAGGGAGCTGATCACCCCACCTAATAGTAGCTAATACTTAGTACATGAAGAGTTATCTTCATCCCCGACGGCAGGTTGCTGCCATGGGACATAACTTCCATCTAAAAAAATTTGTAACATATTCTAATTTTGATGTAGCCATCAACCAATATTTTTTGGCTGTAGTGATTTTCTGAGTAATTTATATACGTTTAGTAGTTTGCCATTGCTTTCTGAACGGTCTGGATGCTCAAATGCTTGTGGCTGGGATCGGCTACTCTACTCAAAAATAGACGTTTAAAATGTCTTGACCATGTAAATAAAAAGAATGTTAAACGATCACATTCCTTACGGTGAGTCTTAGTAGATGACATGACGCTAGATTGAGACTCTCTTATGGAAGCTTTGTGGCATGTTATCTATACAATTATAGACCCACTCTGAGTAGAAGGCTCATTCAATAGACATTGCATCAAGCTGATAGCTAGACTCTTCTGGGTATGAAAGAAAGTAAGCTGATAGCTAGACTCTTCTGGGTATGAAAGAAAGCTCATAAAATCCACCACACTGTACATAGAAAGTAAGATCTAATCGGTCTCAATTCCTGGGGTTCTCAAACAAACAAACGGTGAGCCTTCATCTGCTGAACGGCAGAATGAAGAACACAATTGGTATATAAGTACACCAGCAAACAGTATTGAACGATTTTATTCTCAATCCAAATTTTTGGAAGGAGGGCTGATGACTGTACATCAGGAAGTAGATCGTAAAACCTTCCGTATGTGTATTCACTCTTCCGTATGTGTATTCACTCTTCTGTATGTGTATTCACTCTTCCGTATGTGTATTCACTCTTCCGTATGTGTATTCACTCTTCCGTATGTGTATTCACTCTTCCGTATGTGTATTCACTCTTCCGATTAGGTCCTGAAGTAGAAATTTAAAAGCATACGACATAGACGAAAAGCATCTAGTTAGTTAGTCGAGAGACCAGCATTACTGCATACATGACACATCCATAGGTGATCTGATCCCCCCCCCCCCCTGAGTATATCCGTAATTACGCGACGACTGATAGTTACAGTTCTCTGTTGGGTAACAAACATTCTTTGCTGTGTATAATACTGTTTTTTGGCACATTCCAAGCCCAGCTCCTTATTTTGTTCATGGAAAGGAAATTATCATCTTCATTAATTTCATTCGATCGTGAATTTTTTCTCAAAGTGTTCAATATCTTGGTGCGATCCGTTGCATTGTCACTCAATATATTTGCACAGCATTCCAATCTATCGGCACTCTCATTGCATTGTCACTAAATACATTTGCACAACCTGCCAATCTATCTGCTCTCTCATTGCATTGTCACTAAATACATTTGCACAACCTGTCAATCTATCTGCACTCTCATTGCATTGTCACTTAATATATCTACACAGCGTGCCAATCTATCTGCTCTCTCATTGCCTTGTCACTCAATACATTTGTAAAAACTGCCAATCTTTCTCCTCTCTCATTGCCCTGCACACAAGAAATGAGATGGTACACAAATGAATGTGGCACCCTTCAACTACAACCTCCATGGCAGGCAACAGTGTCGTTAATGTTTACTCTGCATTCAAGCCCTAGCAACACATTCAATATTTAAAGGTCATTCATTACACGTGTCTTCTCAGGATGTTTGGTCGATAACACGGCATCTTTAGTACACAAGTTTACAATCTAAACCCGTCTTAATTGTTTCCCATCACGACCGTCTGCAACACAGTAATATCGCGGGTTTATTGAGTTTTTCCTAAACTAAGAAGGGGAGAGAATCGACCAAAAAAGGGGGCAGCGTAAATAAAGACATCTGACCATTTCAACAATAGGATAGCTAGAATTATCTCCCAGATCAAATTACAAGAAGCCAAATTAGGTTATTTGAATGTTTAAACGGAGTTCTTTTATCTCACACATGCTCAATCTCAGGGATATCTGTCTCGTCAATCTTCGGTCAGAACTGATATAATATCGTTAACTTCTGCAGAAGTACAGTCAAGCTGTAATCCCCTGCACATTTCACAGAGTCGAAACTGGGAAGTGTCGACCACTCAGTTTAAAAAGCAAAAACTATCACAAGAGCAGTAACATGGAAATAAATGTAATTTACGTAAAGGAAGGAGGCACAAACTATCATAGTATCGACGCTGGACATTATTTCAGCACCATCTAACTGTATCATAATATCGATGGCGGACGTTACGTTATTTCAACATATAACTTTTAACTGTATCATAGTATCGACGCTGGGCGTTAAGTTATTTCAACATGTCACTTTTAACTGTATCTTAGTATCGACGCTGGGCGTTAAGTTATTTCAACATGTTTCTTTTAACTGTCCCATAGTATCGACGCTGGGCGTTAAGCTATTTCAACATGTCACTTTTAACTGTTTCATAGTATCGACGCCGGGCGTTAAGTTATTCCAACATATAACTTTTAACTGTATCATAGTATCGACGCTGGGCGTTAAGTTATTTCAACATGTCACTTTTAACTGTATCTTAGTATCGACGCTGGACGTTAAGTTATTTCAACATGTCACTTTTAACTGTATCATAGTATCGACGCTGGGCGTTAAGTTATTTCAACATGTTTCTTTTAACTGTCCCATAGTATCGACGCTGGGCGTTAAGCTATTTCAACATGTCACTTTTAACTGTTTCATAGTATCGACGCTGGATATTAAGTTATTCCAACATTTCACTTTTAACTGTATCATAGTATCGACGCTGGATATTAAGTTATTCCAACATATGACAAGCAGTCTTGGAGAAAGGAAGTGTTTATCAATTCCGATTTTTACATTTGGTTTTTAATCTTCGAGAATGGAAGTGTTTATCAGTGCCGATACTTACATTTTGATGGTAGTCTTGGAGAATGGAAGAATTTATCAGTTCCGATAATTACATTTTGATGGTAGTCTTGGAGAAGGGAAGAGTTTATCAGTGCCGAGTCTTACATACGAATGGAGGTGAAATTACAAGTTATTGCGTTGCGTGATATGTACATGTGGTCAGACAACTGATCATAATGTTCAAGAATGCTCGGAATATCAAATGCTGTGGCCAATAGTGTCCCAGATAAACAACAGTGGAAGAAAACTATACGGATCCCTGTACAAGTTATGAAACACAGTCAAGTTTATAGAAGAGATAAAACTTCAGATATAAGTAAGTTCCAGGCGAACGAAAGAAGAATAAAAAGTATTCGTGCCTATTCTTTAAAATGGAAGGGATTCTTGGAGAACAAATAATCAAGAGATTCTTGGAGAACAAATAATCAAGAGATTCAATATTTAAGATCATATTGATAGTGTTGTATAGAAGAATGCTGAGAGTACAATGGAAAATGTTTTATATTTCTTATTAACTGTCTTACAAATAACTTCAGTAAAAAGTTTTATATTTCTTACTAACTATACTCCAAAAAACTTAAGTAAAAAGTTTTATATTTCTTACTAACTATTCTCCAAAAAACTTAAGTAAAAAGTTTTATATTTCTTACTAACTATACTCCAAAAAACTTAAGTAAAATGTTTTATATTTCTTACTAACTATTCTCCAAAAAACTTCATTAAAAATATTAATGAGAATATGCTGAGTGAAATGTAGTTACATTAAAAAAATGGACGATGATGTTGTTGTTAATTCACTCACACGCCGACCAGCAGACACTGGTTTTGAGATAAATCTTTATTCGTGGTTTGAAATAAAATTTACACTCATCATTAACATCACCATAAATAAGTAAGGTACCACGACTCATGCTCTAGGAACGTCGAGAAATGTCGCCATCGCTGTTGAGCAAGAGTGGTAAACGATTCTTCTAGTCATGCGGTTTCTGGTCAACGACTGGCTAGACTGCTGAACACTTCTGTGAGAAAACGTATGCTAGTCAGGCGGTTTATGGTCAACGACTAGCCAGGCAGCTGAACACTTGTGTGGGGAAAATGTATGCTAGTCAGGCGGTTTATGGTCAACGACTAGCCAGGCAGCTGAACACTTGTGTGGGGAAAATGTATGCTAGTCAGGCGGTTTATGGTCAACGACTAGCCAGGCAGCTGAACACTTGTGTGGGGAAAATGTATGCTAGTCAGGCGGTTTATGGTCAACGACTAGCCAGGCAGCTGAACACTTGTGTGGGGAAAATGTATGCTAGTCAGGCGGTTTATGGTCAACGACTAGCCAGGCAGCTGAACACTTGTGTGGGAAAAATGTATGCTAGTCAGGCGGTTTATGGTCAACGACTAGCCAGGCAGCTGAACACTTGTGTAACTGTAGAACTTCTAAATCAACTATCTGCCAACAATAAAGTTTTGCTGCAGTGGATCCCTGCACACTGTGGAATAGCAGGAAATGAAGGAGCTGACAGACTGGCAAAAGCAGGTGCAAAAAAGGAACAATTCCACCACAGAATATCGCTGACTGAAGCAAAAACCCTCATCAAAGGAATATACAAACATACATGGAGTCAGAGAACAGGCAGTAACTTTCCACAGGACCCTATTCTAAAGCTAAACAGGTCACAACAAACCACAATTTTTAGACTTCGCACAGGACACTGCAGACTACAAGCACATCTCCACAAAATTAAGGCTGTCCAAACTGACCAATGCCCATGTCAAAAGGGTCCCCAGACTCCAGAACATATTCTGCAGACATGCCCACTCTGTGATGACGTGAGAACCAAAATATGGCCTCAAGAGACAGATCTGAAGGTGAAACTGTGGGGTAACCGTGAGGACCTCCTGCTGACGACTGAATTCATGGAGGCGGCCCACCTTCCTGTATAGACTTATGAGTATAGGAAACTGATCGCAGAAGAAGAAGAAGAAGAACACTTGTGTGGGAAAATGTGTGTTAGTCAGGCGGTTTATAGACAACGACTAGCCAGGCAGCTGAAGACGTGTGTGAGAAAACGTATGATATCATCTTGTTTCATAAATGTGCTTACCATGGCCTATTTAGCTGCACTTTTCTTTTTCTTCAGTGTTCATTCTCAAACTCCCGCTGCATCTCTCTATTTGCAAGACAATGGTCATACTAGATCTCCAGCAGGATATAGTCCAGGGATTGGAAATACCAATGCAAATGCCGTTTTATATGTGCCAATGGCACACGACGTATGTCTTAACTTTATTTTAAAAAATAAACCGAACATTAGAAATTGGGATTTCTTGGCAGTCGATAAAAGTACTCTACTGAATTCAGTTATTTTCTTGGTTGTCGCTAAACGTACTACTGAATTCAGTTATTTTCTTGATAGTTGCTAAACGTACTCACTGAATTCAGTTATTTTCTTGGTTGTCGCTAAACGTACTATTGAATTCAGTTATTTTCTTGGTAGTCGCTAAACGTACTCACTGAATTCAGTTATTTTCTTCATAGTAGCTAAATGTACTCACTGAATTCAGTGATTTACTTGGTAGTCGCTACACGTACTCACTGAATTGAGTTATTTTCTTGGTAGTCGTTAAAAGTACTTTAATGAATTCAGTTATTTTCTTGGTAGTCGCTAAAAGTACTCTACTGGTTTCAATTATTATTTACTTTATTTGATAGAGATATACGATGATAAACATATCTAATCTGATTATGACAGGGTGCAGTTGGGAGCTGGGATACATATGACATTGCCCGATAGATTCAAGCAGTCAAACTTGCTATTGCTGATACCAAGATTTATTTTCTTGATAATTTCTTCAGCAAAGAGTTTTCTGTTCCAAATGTTAAAGAACGTAACTTATCTTACGTTGTTGTCCGTGTTTTGCCAAATGGACGAATTGGGTTTGAGCCGTGTCTACAATAGATTTTCTCACAGTTCCTGGAAGCTTTTTACTCGTGATTGATTCTTCAAGTCTGAAGACAAGCGTTGTTTAAACCAGTGACATTCAACATTTTCCACTAGTGTCCCTCTTTTGTAGCACATTTCTTTCCCTGCCCTTCCCCACCTACTGAGACATTTAAAAAAAAGCTTTAAAGTGTTCTTCAAGACTTTTTGTTATATTTCTTACTATCGTCCAAATAACTTAAAATAGCTACCCTTTCGTGGCACCTCTAGACGGATTCATGACATACCAATTGTAAATTGTTACTTTTCTGTGGTACCCTCATACGGGTTCGTAGAACCCAATTTCCAATATTTTATTGGTTTGATGCTCCCTAGGGAACTATACCGCTACCGCTGAGTCACTGGCTTAGACAATACTTTACTATAACTATATGGTGTTCATACAATAGGCTGCACATCAATTATTTATAAATAGCTCTGAATATAAGTAAATTGTAGAACTTAGCAACAATATCCGATGAGTTCTACAAGGAGCCATTATCTTTCTTTCTTTTGTGTTCATGTCATTATATATGACATATATCTTCAATAATTTCGATATGGCTAAGTTTTATAGTGATACCAGCGAGATGAACCAACGGCTTTTGACAGTTTTACACCGAGACTCTCATTAATAGAAGACCTGCGAACAGAATCAAAACTAACATAATAATAACTTGTGTTTTCGATTATTTCCGTGCATTTAGTGTGTCGGCGTTGACAAATGATGCACTATATATATATATATATATATATATATATATAAAGGAAAAAAGTAAAGTAAAGTAAACCCATAGCATTTATTAATGTCGTAGGGGTATGAGATGTTAGCGATCTCACATTTCAGAGGCTCTGTAAATGAGGGCGGTAGCCATCTTCTCTCCCTCGCAGTCTTTACTTTCCGGATTATTCCGGTACCCATTTAAGGCTGGGTCGACCTGGAAGACGTCTCATATGAGCACCACTCATATGCGAAACCAGTGCGCTAACCACTGCGCTACGCGGCTCCCATAAATATATATATATATAAATCAAATAAAAAAAACCATAACCCTTCAGGGTCGTAGGGGTACCACATTGGATGCTTCAGCACACAGAGTCCTCCAGCGAATTCTCTCCTCAGCGATGCGGATGAGTATGGAAATATCTAGCCCTGTCCATTCCTTGATGTTGTCTGCCCATGTCTTTATTGGTCCTCTTCTGCTTCTTCCACCCTCGACAGTTCCCTGCAGTATTGTTTTTGACAAGGAATATATATATATATTTATATATAGTGACCAACGAAATGTACGGTTATAATAAAAATCGCCACGTATGAAGGCTCGTACTACATTCCGCTAGTAGGTCTTCTATTGGCGAGAATCAGGTTTACATCCTCTAACCAGGTCAGACTGCGAATCCGCCGAAGACGGATGTGTCGGGACATTGGTGCAAATAAAACGGCGACACAACGCATTTCAATTCTCTGGACTACATCCTTCTGGAAATCTAATCTAATCAAGAGATATCCAGTGGGAGTTTGAGAATGAACGATGAAGAAGAAGAAGAAGACTGTTGATGATATTCATAACTGGACAGTCTTGAAGCACGTAATAGGGTGTCTGGCTTACAGAGTTGCAAGATTCAGTTGTGTTAAAGCATATTGAAGGGATTCAATCTAATTATTATCCGTAGAGACAAATCTCACAACAGACACAAAAGGGGTAGGTGTGACCTATTCTTGTTTATTTATACAAATGTTGAACAATGAAAACTCTAGTGATGACGTCTAGTGATGGTCTAGTGATGAAGAACCAAGGATATCGAAAAGGATGTCTGTAAATTACGTTAACAAATTTTCACAAATTATTGATCCCCCGTTTTTTTGTCAGCAACTGTCAAGAATTCAGACCCCTCTCCCTGCTTAATTATGTCAAATCCTAAACTTTCTAAACTGTTTTTTGCAGAAAAAAACACTAAACAATACATTTTTTATTTCACATCCTTACAATTTTTATTTTAACTTGGGCATTTTAATTGGTGTATAAAAATTCGTTGACGTTAATTTTTATTAACATCTTTCCCTTGTTAACAATTGTCAAACATCCCCCCCCCCTCAAATATTTGTGACGTAATTTATGGATAGCCCCCAAATGTAGTTTTTGAAGAAAAATACTAAGAATATTGGGAACATTGCAGAAATATACTCGGAATAGTGGGAGCATTGAAGAAAGATACCCGGAATAGTGTGAACATTGAAGAAAGATACTCGGAACAGTGTGAACATTGAAGAAAGATACTCGGAATAGTGTGAACATTGAAGAAAGACACCATGAATAGTGGGAACATTTAAGAAAGACACCAAGAATAGTGTGAACATTGAAGAAAGACACCAAGAATAGTGTGAACATTGAAGAAAGACACCAAGAATAGTGTGAACATTGGAATAAAGAAATGACGAGATGTTCACAATGTCTAATATACATTTATTATAAAACCAATTCAAAACAGAAGAAATTTAGAAATTGAATGTGGAACCAGCACTGGAGGTGCTAGATTACGAGGAAGAACCAGGTCTCGAATTAAAAATTATTGAGACTAACGGGAATTGAACCATGTCCGTTCTAGCGGCACCGAATTGCCTTGCAACTCGAGGAGGTAATCTCTCTCAGGTTTTTCCGTACTCGACTAACAACATCCCCCAAAAATATGCTCTTTGTCAAGATATTCAAACTGTGTACTCAAGTCACTGAGAAGAGACCAATCGAAACACGGATTATTACAGCAACAACGCACGTCACGGGAGAAGTATCCGCAGTAACGTACACATAGAACACCTGTTTTCGTACTATAAGGGCCAATAGGGCTTCTTGTAAACATAAATTGCATAGAGACATTACTGACACAATGAACACTCGCTGAAGAAGTTGAAGCAAACAGGTAATATTATTTAACTCGTAGTCAGATTTTGTACGTACATAACTGAATTGTCAAGAAAAACTAAATATCAGTTCACATGGACATTTTTGAAAATGAAAATGTAGACCATGTGATAAAAAGAGGAGGTAATCTCTCTTAGTCTTATGTATTTAGTTTCAGGGAAGTAAACTGTCAATAATGCATTTTTTCCGTTAGGGAGTTGCAGGCACGTTACGAGTGACTTCTCTGATAAAGGCCGCCTGCTGTTGCTGTTTCCACGTCATGTTTAGGGTGTGTTTTTTAAATTTATACTCCGACAGAAAAAAAAACTGTCATTACCGGCACCGAACCCTAAACCTCATGGATATGAGAGTAAAAACATTAACCTCTTTGTCATGCACCGCACAGGGAAATAGAGTTTGTTACCAGTGCTTTTTTTCTGCGGATACATAAAGATATACCGCATCCCCATCTATTTAAAATGTTATTTTGGTTCTATCAATTTAAAAAATATTTCCTGTTTCATAAATTTCATGACCAATATCGCTCTTGGATGCACACTGATTGATCACAGAATAAGAACACACGTGGCACTTGCCATATGTTTATATAAAACGTTTAGATTGTGTCTTGACTTAATGTGATACGTTTTGGAATCGCAAAATGAAATCTTGTCCGACATGGATTTGCTTCAATTTCCTTAGATGTTTATCAAATACAGCCGTTATGTGGATGGCAAAATGCAAATTCAACATTTAATCCAAACCGTATTTCCCTGTCAATGTATAAGAAATTATCATTTCTAAAACAGGAAAGGATAGAGAAAGAATCAGATTGCTATTACGTCAAAGATATTTTCAGAATGCGCATATCTTAATTGAGTGCTGAAGAAAGTACAACAGAAGTGTATATGTCCGCCTGAAGCGGTAGATCTTCACAGATTAATTTAGATATTTCCCAGATATTCATATCTTGATGACACCCATCTATAGTGGGTCTCTCCCAGATACCAAATGAAATTTTAGTTTTAACTAAAAACAGATCAAGTGGGTTGACACACGTTCTGATTTTGCTTGTTCAAAAACGAATAGGTACTACTTTTTTCTTCTTCCGCGTTGTTCCTCAAAATTCTGCCTGCTAGTCGATAAAAGTTCGATCAAATACTGGGTTGTCTCGTAGTTTACAGCTTGGTTGCGAAGTATGTGCCTTCAGCAGGAAACGGCGTGAGTTCTATAACAGTGTTTACAACACGTTGTGCCTGCCGCCATTTTCAAACTATGACCTCCAATCACGCACTTGCTAGATTTACTGGCATACCTGCAGACACTTTACCTTCATACATTCCCATACTGTACCCTCATACATTCCCATATTGTACATTCATATAAGCATTATACTGGACCTTCACACATTTCAATACTGTACATTCATACATGCATATACTGTACCTTCATACATTTCCATACTGTACTTTCATACATGCACATACTGTACATTCATATCAACTCATACTGTACCTCCATGCATGCATATACTGTACCTTTAACCCTACCATTTGGTTTTAGGTTACATTTTCTCATTCTAGGTTAAGGCTTTTATGTCCCACATGTGCTCCTCCGCCTTGAAGCCGCTAGCAGAATGTGGGTGGTAAGGATAGGTTGACGCCGCCCAACTTACGGCGTTAACAGAAACAGGTTGTACCGACCACATATCATACGGTAGCTCAGTCATATCTGACATGACCTGGCATACACTAGTATTATTAATTATAATTTTAATACTTATTATTGTTGAGACTAACGGGAATTGAACCAGGTCCGTTCTAGCGACACCGAATCCTCTGACAAACTCAAATAAACGAGTTTTTCCATACTTGACAAACCATATCCCAAAAAAGGTGCGGTCTTGTCAAGACATTCAAATTGTGTACCCAAACCGATGAATCTACATGGATATAGTATCCATATAGTACGGCGAGCAACAATCCGTATTAGAAGAAGAACAAGGAGTTAAAGTTAAACTCCACCGAAGACGGATGTGTCGGGCCATTGTCGCAAATAAAATGGCGACAAAACGCATTTCCATTCTCTGGAATACATCCTTCTGGAAATCTAGTAGGACCATGATCCTGCTGTAAGGGAGATCCAGTGGGAGTTTGAGAATGAAATCTAGTGGGACTGTGATCCTGCTGTAAGGGAGATCTAGTGGGAGTTTGAGAATGAACGCCGAAGAAGAAGAAGAATAAAGTTAAACTAAGAGTTGAGCTACGAGAAGTTGATAATATTAACAATATTTCCAGTTCTGGAAATTTAATCTCGGATCACAGGTATTGGAAAACTAGTGCATTAGCCACTGCGCTGCTGCTGCAGCCTTATTGGTACACAGTAACCGTACAAAAACACAGCAAAAATATACTGAAATGATAATTGAAAGTACATTTAGATTTGGATAAAGTATCGGAACAGTCATATAATTGAAAAAGAGGAATGAGTTTAATGATAGTTTCCTTACTTCTCCCTCTCCTTGTCCTCTTCATTATTGATGGTGGAGCGACATGGCAGACTACCCAAAAATACATTTTCAAGTACTCTTTATCTGGTTCTATTTCTCACACACCCTCTCTTTCTCTCTTCTATTATCTGATTTTTCAATTATATCACATGGAAGGGACACTAAACAAACATAAAAAATCTCTGCAGGAACTGACATCAACGAAGACAACTGGGCTGTACCTCGTATTACTGTTCAATTTGTTTAGTGGTACTACGCCTCTTAGCAACGACCTGAGTTTTTAGAAATTCAATTCCGCCATATTGACAGTTTCGTTATGTATATATACCAATAGCATGTATTCTTGTCACAAGTGGATGTTGCACACACGAGCTTAGTATCAACAGATAGTTTTAGTTTGTTATTGCTCATTAAAATACGGTCTTCTTCTTCTTCTTCAGCGTTCATTCGCAAACTCCCACTGGATATCTCTTGTGGCAGGACCATGATCCTATTAGATTTCCAGAAGGATGTAGTCCAGAGAATGGAAATGCGTTGCATCGGATAATTCTAATTTGCAATTCACCAAATGCACGCTTTTGCATGACATATTGCAATATTGTGATAAAGTATAACGCGAATCGTCTCATAACATCATTTGAATCTCAAACAATATAATATACTGATATACATATTTAAACTAAGCTCAACAGCAGCCAATATCGAATATTTCGGGTAATGTTTCAAATAAAACCACATAACAAACACACCTCTGGTCTCTGAACTGTTTGTTATTCCTCTAGGGCCAAAGACAGCACATAGTGCGTATGTCATAGATTTTCATGTCTCTCGTTTCATTGCAATTTGCTTTATATCTTAATTGTTTCTGATACCGATGGTGAAACGTTCTCTTGTAATAGTTCTACGTATAATTTCTTTTGGTCTTCCTCGTTTTCACTTGGCCTATGGAGACCACATCAAAGCTTGACAGGGAAGTCTTTCAGTATCCATTTGTAGCGCGTGTCCGATGTAATTCCAGCGACGCTTACTGAACTGTACCTTGCTGAAAATCGGGTACTGTGATTCTCATTTACTGGGCTGCGGGAACATATCTTTCAGGCTGTGAGATTTCTCATTGAATCTTAAAGTTATTTATGAGTATATATTATTTGTTTGAAATCGAGCCTTGACAGTATACATTTTTGTGTGCTGGACAGTGTCATCCAAAGGTTGAGAAGAAATACTGATCTAGTAGAACGATTGTCTGTTTAAAAGAGATCCAATGGGAGTTTGAAAAAGAAATATTTAGAGAAAAGCACATGAAATATATCATCTTTACTTTTTCCAAAAAGATGTTTCAAATAATAAAGAAAAGCGCTCTCTTATGTTGTCAAACATGTGGTTAAAAGGAACGAAGAGAATTATGTATGGGATTAGTAACGCAGTTTTTTTTTTACACGGACATTTTGTTGCAATAATATTATCAATCAATGTTAGAATAAGACTTAAGATGTAAATAATATTATCAATCAATGTTAGAATAAGATTTTAAGATGTAAATCATGGCTAAACAATCTATGACTATCATCAACAAAATGAGAAAAGAAATTGGTCAGCTAAATTCATGTGATTGTTCTTCTTCCGTCATCCAGTGGTTGATAGACAGTTGCTCTTTGCCCCAATACCATGATAATTGTATGTCGTCAGTTTTTTTTTTTTTTTTATAAAGAGTGTTCCATTAGTCTGATCTTGCAGGAAGAAGATCTTCCTTACATTATCCAGTGATTTATGAGTTACGAAGTAGTGGTCAATAGTTTTATTGTGGTGTTTCCAAATTTGATACTCTGAAGTATGTTGCGATTTCATTCTGCTTACGTGTTTAAGTGACATTTGCTAGATTCAAAGTTGCAAAATGGTATGTGGTCTCCCTTTGCAAGATGGCTGATATTATCATTATACTTTTTAAACTAGTGGGTTGACTTTATATCTACGAACCTTCATTCCAGTGCTCGCGATTGACCATCCGTTTATCCGTTTTTATGTTTGCTGTTATTATGATTTGTTTGTATATAGTTAATTCTGGGTGGGGCTATTTGTGTTCTGTTCCTTGCTTAGCTAACTTGTCTGCCTTAAACATTTCCAGGTATGTGAATGTCCGGGATCCACTACATAGTTCATGTTTTTTCTACAAGGATAACCTCCAGACTAGACATAATGAATGTTGAATCGGACCAGGAGCCACATGCAGGATGTTATGTTGGATGAGTAACATGCTACATTAAAAACCCCTCAAACAATATGATCATGCAGTTGTTATTATGTTATCACCTGGAATACCACTCAAGACACCAGCAGCGAAAAGAACAAGTGGTAGACACAAAATTACCATAAAAAGAACCATACTTAAAGAAGAAGAACAAATAGGTTGCAAGTCCATACAAGAAATACATGTTCATGCAGCGGACCACAACGCATGTAGCATCTTCTTCAGCGTTCATTCTCAAACCCCTGCTGAATCTCCCTTGTAGCAGGACCTTTGTCCTACTAGAATTCCAGCAGGATGTAGTCCAGAGAATGAAAATGCGTTGTGTAGCCGTTTTATTTGCGCCAATATCCCGACACATCCGTCTTCGGCGTAGCATGGAGAATCAAAACCTCTGCCTTAAGTGACGCCTGTGGCACGAAAGGAACAAACAAACAAATAAACTATTCCCATGGAATAAAGGAAGTGGATGAACATAAAAAACGGCGCATTCCACGTTAAAAACAGTACTACATGACGTAACACCTTTAAGAATGGCGTTTATTTCTTTTCTTCTTCTTCTTTCTTCGGCGATTATCACTCATTCAGGTTGGGACTCCGGATTTTATGATATAGACTGCTGTCTGTTTTAGAGTTTCTGCTCTGCCATGCAGTTTCTCTTCGACGCTGATTGGGGTGGGCTATGTCTTGTTCATTATGTCTGCAATCTGGTTACATTGTCGTAGGATATGTTCTGCTGTCATATTCGCAAGACTGCAATGGCAAAAGCCAGTTGTATCTATTTTGAATTTGGTGTATATGTGAGGTCTCATTTTGTTGTGACCAGTTATGAGGCGCAGCAGGATAACCTGGTCTCTTCTGGATAGTTGGTAATACCCATCATCTGCACTATATTTGAGGTGGTCTTCTTTCCACATTTTGTTATAGTTGCCTTTAATGAGTCTTCACTTCTTCATAACTGACCAGATAGTCTTCTTAAAATAAATTCTCGCCTTCTTTGGCTACGCTATCTGAAACTTCATTCACTTCAATGTTACAGTGAGACGGTATGCACCGGATCACTACTCTTTGGAAATTATCGTACAACTGAACTAGAACTGCCCTCAATTCATTCAGTTCAGTGTTCTTGTGTAGCTTCAGTGCTGCTGTTATGACAGAGAGTGCATCTGTTAGTAGTACAATATTCCTGTGCACTTGTTCTTGTGTTGTAAGATAGTTTCTGCTGCTTTCTTGAGAGCTTCCATTTCTGCTTTAAAATTGGTTGAGAGCTTGCCTGTAGCTATGGCTACAGTAACATCTTTCCAATATTTTTTTTTGTCTGAGGGTCACTCGTTCTCCTCTATTTTAAATTGCATTTGTGGCCGAGCCATCCGTATAGGCATGAGTCCATGTGTCCTGTGGGTAATTAACTGCGATGGGATGTTCTGTGATACGCTTTTTTCTCCAAGTCTGTCTGAGTTCCGTTCTTTTCTATAACTTATATTTGTTCTTATAGTTGTGGTAGTCTGTATGTACAATTGGGGGGGGGGGGGTAGTACTGACTGGTTGTATGGGCTATTGTTTCGCGTGTCCTAGAGTTGGTGTCTTTTGTATTAGTTTCTTTGCGTTTGTTATTTCTTATTATTCCTAGGATTTCAGTGCTCTAACGCCTGAGCTACTGAGTGAGGCCCCCAGTTTTAGATGATGCTCATCCTTCGCAATCGAAGATGAGCATGGCAGGAAAAACAATACATGTGATGAACAAGTAGAAAAACAAAACAAAACATTTGTGATTGTATAATTTGGTTTTTGAGTTCGTAGATACTCGATGAGTCCGATCGTGCTAGTAAAGTTCTATTGCAGTGCATGCAGGAGTGCAGAGGGTTCGGGGTTGGATAGTTTTCAGATTTGTTCTTCCGTAGCTTGTAAATTTCCCGCAATGTTCTTTCATTTTAGTTCTAGACTACACAAATAATAACTCATTAAAATGTGTCCACAAAATAAAAATCAATACGTTACAATGACGAGAAAATGGATTTGATTGTCATTTCTCTCAATTAACAAAACTTCCAAGTTATACTTTCTTGATTCTCATTAACCAAGATGTGTTAAGTCCTCATTACTCTCCTTACTTAGGGCAAAACTTTTAGTAACGTGTACACACATCCGCCCTTGCGGGTCTGCTGTTTGCTATTACAGAAGATATCCACGCAAGGACACTTTTTCTGGGGCAGACTAATTGAAACTAGATTTCTTCTTCGTCCGCGTTACTCTTACAAATTGAAGCCAACTTTTTAAAATATCTTTATTTTCTGTTTAATTCAAAATAAAAAATGAATTTTACATTGACCCTTGTTATACTGTTTACCACGCGTATTAATTTACATTAACCCTTGTGATATTGATGTAATGAGTATTAATTTGTACCTTGCTCCTAGTTATACTGTTACAACGCGTTTTACTCTTTACCTTGGACTTGGTTATAATGTTATTCTTCTTCTTCAGCGTTCATTCTCAAACTCCTGCTAGATCTCTCCTGTAGCAGCACTACTAAATCTCCAGCAGGATGCAGTCTAGAGAATGGAAATGCGTTGTGTCGCCGTTTTATTTGCGCCAATGGCCCGACACATCCGTCTACGGCGGAGTTATAATGTTATAAGATGTATTAACTGTACATTAATTCTAATTATACTGTTACCACCCGTGTGTTTCCGGTGCCCGAGAAGGAAGCAAAGAATAGAAACACTGTTTACCTTCCATACATGTCGTAAGAGACGACTAGGAGGTTGTGGGGTGGGGTTGGCTGTCCAATCTCATATAGGGTGAAAGTAAAAATGGTAATATAGGTAATATAGTTCAAAATTTGTAAAAACCAAACTTAAGAGAGTTCGATAAGAGAGTGAGGTCGACGCCTTGTACAACTCCTCACTTTAATAAAAATCCCCCGTGTAAGTCATTTTCACATCTATGGCAAGACAAGATTCCAGATACCACTGTTATTGACATATCTAGTATCCCTAGCATTGACAGTATCCTGATACAGACACATATTCTTTGGGCAGGTCGTTTGGTACGTATGCCAGACCATCTCCTGTCAAAGATGCTTCTCTATGGTGAGCTGGAGAAGGATACACAATCTCAATGTGGCCAAAAGAAGCGCTAAAATGGCTAGTTAATGACCTCACTGAGAGCCTTTAACATAGACACGACACATGAGAAGAACTAGCACAAAATACACTGTGGATCTATATGGCGCTCCACAGTCAAAAAGGGCACACCATGTTGTGAAAAGACGAGACATGCGGCAGTTCAATAGCGGAGAGTTGCTAGAAAGTCGTTGATAGAACAAAATCCTTCAACAAAGATCATCCCATGCCCGAACTGTCCAAGGAAATTTGCAGCTCGAATAGCGTTTATTAATCATTTACGGGCTTATAATCAAGGATATTATTTTAACGGCATTTTCAAAAGAGGTTACTTTGTTAGTTTCAAAATTAACAGATGGTCATCATCACTTGTGATGGACGAACACACCGGGTCAAAATGATTCAAAGTCAAGCTGAAGTCGGATGTGTCAAGCCAAAGGCACATATATCGCAGAGATGCTGTAAACCATGACACAAAGCATTCCGTTCTCCGGATTACATCCTATTAATCATCTGGAGTTCGAAAATGAACGCAGAAGAAAACGGAATACTGTTACAACCTGTATTAACTTTACATTAACTCTAATTACATTGTTACATCCTGTATTAACTTTATATTAATTATAATTATATTGTCACAACCTGTGTTAAGTTTACATTAATTCTAATTATATTGTTACAACCTGTATGCGCTTTACATTAATTATAATTATATTGTTACAACCTGTAAGCACTTTACATTAATTCTAATTGCACTGTACAACCTGTATTAACGTTACATTAATTCTAATTATACTGTTACAACCTGTATGCGTTTTACATTAATTCTAATTATATTGTTATCGAATCCCGCTCCCGACATGTTGTTTACATAGTGATTGTTTTTGGAGATCCCTGAAGATTATCAAATGAATTTACGAAGTTACGTGCTATGTGTGGTACTCTCTGCAGGCAGGGGTGTAGCTTTATTTAGAGGGATGGAGTACATATGTGGTAACTCGAATAAAATGAATTAGATCATCTAAACCTGTACAAACCCTTTCAGTTTCTCTTCCTCTATTCTCTTCCAATATGTATGGCCTCCACGCTTTCTCCTACCATCAAGTGTCATTTTTAGACTAGCATATACTCTGTTCACTTTAAGAATGAAATGGGTCAAAACACACCCTCACGTATTACTCCGCGACAACATGTTATTTTTAAAGAGCTGATAACATATAAAAAACAATATTATTTAAAACATTTAGAAACGAAATTTAAAAACAATATTATTGGACACTTAACAATCGATTAGTACGTTTTGCGTCCAACAACCAATCAGAAGCATTGACACATTTCATTCTTAGAGTAAACAGAGACATACATTTTCGTATGGGGCCAACTTTTTCTACTACCATCAAGTTTCAGTCTTAGACTAGCCTAGTAACGGAGGCAAATTGTGGGGGGGGGGGGCCACGTTTTCTCATACCAGGACAAGATTAATGACATACCTAGTGATGACCACGGTATGGAAAAGGACATTTTACTACTCTAGAGTTCATATCTAAACTTTCGATATTTCTTTCCTGAGAAAGACCGTGTATAGATTTGGATTAGTAATTAAATAATACTAAGAGGTAATTCTTTCATTCATTCATTTTCCTTTTGCGCTGAAGTTAGCGCATAGGGCAGAGGTCAGATCTCTCCAATTCTGTCTGTTCAAAGCTATTCTGTGCAGTTCTTTAATAGTATGAATATTGGTTGTTTTATTTTCTCTAAGTATTGTTCTTCTGAGTGTTTCTTTTGGTCTACCCCTTGCTCGTTTAAGAGTTAATTACACGGTGTTAAATCAGTGATATCAATGAATTGCAAATAACACACGCCGGTAATTTATAGCACCTGCTCTATGCAGGGGAAAGAGGCCATATAATGACAACTTGAGGTAAGATAAACACCCTAGGGTCGGCAAATTGTAGAAGACCCACGGTTAATTGAAATAGAAACAAAGAACAGAAACTGAAGAAAATGGGCACAACTAGAACAGAAGTTAACACATGACAGAGAGAACAGAGAGTGCTTCTCCAACCAACCAATCAATCAATCAACCAACCAACCAACCAATCAACCAACCAAACAATCAATCAATTATCATTTGCAATTGATCTTCCAGGGATCAATGAAATATTACCTCCGTTGTCTATCTGCTCAAGTATCGTACCCTAGATACCATTGTTTTTCATTAGCTGTAATTTATCTGGTTATGCAATCAGCTGCACGCAAGATCAGGAAGAGAGACAAAAGCAGCCGTAACAACCCGGATCTGACGATGAATGTTTTAGCTAAATTACCATTCGTGTATCACATCACAGCTTTTCTTAATATGTCATTTTTGTCTATGTCTGTGATCTTTTCTGGACTGAATCAGTCGAGTAAAAGATACGTATATAAATCTATATACTGAGCAAATTGTATTCGTTTATGTTATCCCTAAAACTGCTGCCGTTGATAGCCTTTTATTGAGATGCGGCTATAGCTGTTTGTAATGTGGTACCCCTACGACCCTGAAGGGTTATGGGTTTTATAGATATAGATAGATAGCTGTTTGTTTATTTTGATAATCAGGACATCAGAACAATATCGCTGTTGTATTATTGTGTTGTGATTGTTCTGTTTGAGGTCACAAGAACATTATTTCACGCATAGAGGACTTCACCTTTTAGCAGTATGCAATTCGTTGAGAGTCAGGCGACGACCCTAAGTGAATACACAATTAATTGTAAAAAAGATGAAATGATTTATGGCTTCCACAAAAGAAAGGCCTTATTATATAGGCACAGCAATTACTAGAGATTTGATATTTCATGATGGATGACCTGGTGTGCCCTGTCATGGAGTCCTTCAGACTTTCCGTATTGCGGAGATATTTCAAGTGTTACAACTTAAATGTTGAACTGTAAAGTGCCTCATCACTGGAACGATCAAAAGAACGCACATGCTAGAGATGACTAGTACACTGAACGTATACACACTTAGATGACCGATGGACCGGCCAGCTGAGAATTTATGGGAATTCTCTTTCCTGTGATGCTGGTTGCTAATAAAAAATAAATTATCTGCTTAAGTGGAGTAAATCATTTGTGCGCATCGTTCAAGTGGAGTAGGTTATTTGCGCGCGTCATGTAAGTGGAGTAAGTCATGTGTTTGCATCATGCAAGTGGAATAAATCATGTGTGTGCATCATGTAAGTGGAGTATGTCATGTATGTGCATCATGCAAATGGAGTAAGTCAGGAGTCCGTGTCATGCAAATGGAGTAAGTCAGGAGTCCATGTCATGCAAGAGGAGTAAGTCATGTGCGCGCGTCCTGCACTATCTTTAGTGCTTCATACTAATATCTGGATTGTATACAAAATTGTCAGCTTTCGTCAGCTTACAATCTGAGCGCTTACCAAAATCAATTCAACGTGAGACGCTATCTACATTTTCCATTCATTTTATTGGTCACTTTCTGTATACTATGTATCGCTATCCAATGAAAAGCATGGAAACGGTCATATTAGCCTCTAGCAGTAGGGTAGAATGAGGTAACCCTCGGGTCTGTAAACGGATGATACATCACTACAAAACTATATGTCAGTATGGAGTTAGTAAACATGATTGTTTCAAAGACACTTGGAATATATGGACAAATGAGACATCTTGAGATCACTACATGATCGCTTACAGAGGGACGACGCACATTGGACAAATTTTTAGACTTGAGATTGCAAGAATTTGGAATCAGTCCTGGAACGAGCAGGGAGAACTAGTGATAAGAAGTATGAGAAGCATGCATAATCAGTGTATAATAAAAGCTATAAGTATATATATACCCTTCTCTATCTTATGAAAGTGAATGTAAACATGGATTTTGCCAAATTTTAATGATGTCAGTTTTTGAATGTTCTTGATCTAACTGAATCTATTTACCAGCAGTGAGCAGGGAATGTTGACATGGAACTTCGCATTTGCTGAATAGCTAGAATGAGTACATATTTTTTGCAGACAAATAATTCGTTAAAAGTCAGACTACTTCCTCGTTCTTACTCAAACTCCAGCAGATAACGAGAATGAAGTCCAGAAAACGGTTCCTTTGTGTCATGATTTACAGCTTATCTATGCGATATCTGCACCTTCTAGCCTGACACATTCGACTTCATCTTGGC
This sequence comes from Meghimatium bilineatum, assembly GCA_034231615.1. NCBI lineage: Eukaryota > Metazoa > Mollusca > Gastropoda > Stylommatophora > Philomycidae > Meghimatium > Meghimatium bilineatum. The sequence goes on along the minus strand of CM067305.1, from coordinate 34,828,801 downwards.
TTCAAAGTCACTTGACCCAACTTCAGCCAAACAAACCTCCTTAGTCGTCTCATACGACATCATTGGCAGGTAATATTATTGCTGTCCTGTGCATCCCTTTCGGACTACAACAACACATGGACGAACTAGACATCTAATGAATCTGTGAAAGTGGTTAACCAAAATAAAGCCGAATACATTTTGACACATTTCCGGTACTTTACGGGCAGTTATGCCCCCTTTTTTTACATAACAAAAACATACATTATTTAACGAAACGAAATATCAATAAAGGCGCATTTCACAGTACATAGACCTCTAGCTAATCCAGAGAACCGCCCTCGACACACGAGAGCCGACGTTCCCCAACCCCTAGTATGAACTCTGATCTCAGCGCGTAGCACGCAGATTGATGCAGACCTATCGACTTTTTAATTTGAGTTCACCGAGATAACGAAATCTAAATGAAACTACGCATAATATTAAAGAGATGAAAACCGGTCACGTCTCCCCGTAATGAACCCAAATTTCATATAGAATTGTAGAGTCTACTAGCTTAGGGGTTCACTAAGTGTGCGCCGCGGCGCCCGTGGACGCTGCAAAGAGTTTCTAGAGGCGATGCGGCAGTCTCGCTAAAAAGAAAAAAAAATGGAAAGATATACGGTTTGCTTCATATTAAGGGCGCCGTCGGAAATAATCTGAACGTTAAGGGCGTCAGGGCTTTAAAAAGTTTGGAAACCCCTGTTAACTAGCCTATCTGAGATGTGCCATTTTTAGAAGTAGAATAGATGTTTGAGATAACGACAAAATAGTAAAGACTTCCGAATCAAGTATTTGGTTTTGCCACTTTATTCTGAAAAGTCTTCGTAAGACAAATTGTATGGAAGTTATTGAATATATCGCATGATTGATGCGTGATGCTGCTATGCAAGTCAATGTCCTTGATACACCGCAACCACGTATTGAAATATCAAGACTTTCAATGACACCGTTGTGAGCGTATCGTAGCATTGTCCTTTCATATTGAAATATATCTTACTCCACCAAATAACTCATTCATTTTCTGTTTAAACCTCTTACTGGAATACCACACGTAACATGTCTCTTTTCATGTTTTGACAAAGAGTTTAAGTATGAGCAGTATAAGCTGACAGAATGCATGTTACAGCCTTGACAGTAAGTGATACAACAATACATGTGACACAATGCCTTAACGACTGTGTATAGCCGTGCATGTTGGAGATTCATGCAGTTCTGATCATGGCATGTCGCGTTTATCTTTACTTTGATGTGGTTTAGATCATTGTGTAACAAGGGCGATCTGAATATTTCAAACACAAATCCACTTGTAGACGTTTGAAGTGAATGGACATGCAACTTGTCTGTCAATTCAGTTCAAACAAAACGCATGTTTATACTTTTATATATGACAGACATGCTTATATTCTGTGCATTCTAAACAATTCATATCATTAACCGGTAGCATAGAATAACATTGGCAGTTTCTACATAATATAAGCTATATAATATAACATGAGCTGTTTACACATAATATAACATGAGCTGTTTCTATATAATATATGCTACATAATATAAGATGAACTATTGCTACATAATATAACATGAGCTGTTTCTACATAATATAACATGAACTGTTTATACATAATGTAACATGAATTGTTTCTACATGATATAACATAAGCTGTGTTTACATAATATAAGCTACACAATATAACATGAACTGTATATAAAGAATGTAACACGAGCTGTTTGCACGTAATATAATCTACATAATATAACATGATCTGTTTTTACATAAAGTAACAATAGCTGCTTCTATATAATATAAGCTACATAATATAACATATCTATTTATAAATAATATAGCATATCTTGTTACATAATAAAACATAATCTATTTTTACATAACATAATATGAACAGTTTCTACATAATATAATCTATATAATATATATATAGCATATCAGTTTCTACATAATATAGCACGAGCTATTTTTATATAATGTAACAAGAACTGTTTATACATAATATAATATGAAATTTTTTTACATAATAATGTATACATATAATGCAGTAACATAAGCTGCTTCTACATAATATAAGCTACATTATATAACATATCTGATTTTACATAACATAACCAGCTATTTGCTATTGGTACGTTATGCATACACTGTTTCTGGTCGCCATGAAATGTTTAAAATAGCTATTATATTCTCTAATAAATTAAAGACATACAAAAGAATACTTTTTCTTCTCTTTCTTGTTCTCGAGTCGGTGTCAGAAGCTGAAATAGATTTCTAGAAATAATTGCATTGTGGTAACCCAGCCCCGGGACCGGGCGATAGAACTTGTCAGTCAGAGCTGTTTCAGATGGACGCAGTTTTATTATTGTGGCGCGGTAAAGAATGGTATTTCGTATTTCTGTGTCTTGCACATCTACCTAATATTTATCTCTTTCGTTTCCTACAACTGGGACCTATGTGTCTCTTATTTAGTCCTTTTCCTTCTGTGTTATCCTCATAGTTGTTGTGATACTAAACGATTCAAAAACGCTGTCCAGATCAGTGATTTTCTACCACAGCCTCAGGACCATCTGCAATAGGCCAACCAGAGGACCGCAGCTTAAAGCTGGAGACCACCATCTATATGTGTATATATATATATATATATATATATATATATATATATATATATATATATATATATATATATATATATATATATATATATAGAGAGAGAGAGAGAGAGAGAGAGAAGTGCAATTAAATAGACCCGGGAAAACAACTTGGGGGAAGAAACCAGAGTTTGATATTCAAACATAGAAGGGCATTTTGAAGCATCTTTTCTGGGAAGATGCCTTGAAATAAAACAGAATAGATGTCCTATTTACTTATCCAGTCGAAAGCTGGGACTAGATTTTATGTTGACAATCTGCCCACTCCGTGCAAAACAAACTTTGAGCTATAACGTTTGCACTGTAAAAGACAACCAAATACACATAGATAACATATTTTCTCTGTTACTGAGACAGCACCACCTGATTGCGATTAATTAAGGAAATGGTTCTCAAGAAAGTCATTCTTTGATGTTTACGTCTAGTGTTAAATTAATGCTAGTGGCAGGTGATTTTATCCTGAAATTTATTTTGTTTTAAAAAATGACGCTTACACAACTGGATGTATGTACTAATGTAGTCTACTTTAGTTGAGTTTTCTCAATTGGTATTATGGAACTCGAGTCATATGTGTGTGTCCAAACAGAACACATGAACAATGACCGCCTACAATGAAAGATTAAGCCATCTTAAAAACTAATGTGACTATTCCCGTGATTTTCATTGGTCACTATGATTATACTTTATGTGACAGCCAATATTCTTCTTCTTCTTTCGATCACTTGAAACATGTCTATATCTGTGATTCTGTCTCCTTAATAAAACTTTTCTAGTTCATACAGTGTCCCATAGAGCTTTGATTCCAGTGTTGTTTCCTCTGGCCAATATGTCTGCCTCAGCGTTTCATGCTCAGAACACTCTTGAAGTATATGTTTGGCACTCTGTGCTGCCTGTCCACATGTACACATGGCCGTGTTGCCAATCTTAAACTTTGTATACTTGTGACTGCGGAGTCGGTTGTGTCCCGTTCTGAGACGTAGAATTATAACTTGTTCTGATCTGTTCATAATGTGATAGTCATCTTGTGTTGGTGTTTGTGGCTTTCCTATTCACTTGATCATCTGTTTTTTTCTGATGGTAGGTGATTGGTATATCAAGTTGGTCTTCGGCAGCACCTTCCTTAGCCAGTTGGTCTGTTTTTTCATTTCCTGGTATTCCACAGTGAGAGGGTATCCACTGCATGATTACCCTATACTGGTAAGACATTTCACTAAGTAGTTTTTTCAAACCTGTTAGTTTTCCAGACTGGAGAGCTTGAAGCACTGACCTTGCATCTGTCAGGAATACCACAGGCTGTAGGTCAGAGTTGGAATTCAGCAATTTTTTAGCTGCCACACTAATTGCCTGGATTTCTGCATCATAATTATTGCAGAATTTTCCTGTTGACAGCCAATGAACATAACGGCAGTAATCAAATGCGTCATATTTGTAGGCTTGATTTTCTATTAGCCAATATGTCGTATATTGCCGAGGTTCAAGCATGTCAAAACAATTCCTGGTTTATATATCGTTCGTTGAGTAAAACTGATGTGAATGAAAAGCTCGGACATTTAACAAAATTCTCTTCAGTGGTTAGTTTGATAAACGACTAAATGTTAATTTTGACGATCCACACACTGCAACAAAAGAAAGGATTCAAGTTTGGCTATATTGCAACAGTGGTTTTCAAACTGTGTGTGCACTCGCCATATAGTCGATAGTAGGCTACATCTGTAGCAATCTGTAATGCGGCAGGCAAACATTGGACACACACGGTAATGAAGTTTTGTTGATTACTATAAAACACAGGAAAGACACATTATTCAACGTTTCTACCATAAGACCTTTATCGAGAACGCACCAAAGCATTAAAAAAAAATGGTAGCATATCCTATCCAGGACGTAGCTATCAACCCAGCATTTGTTGGCTGTGGTGATTTTCTAGGCAATATAAATACGTTCAGTAGGTTGCCATTGCTTTCTGAACGGTCCGGATGCACAATTGCCTGTGGTGAGATCGAACTCGGTACCTTTGCCGTCACAGACGCGCTCTGTACCACTTCGCCACCAGTGGCACATACAGTAAAAATTGTTTAAGCCGGTACCACCTTTTATATATATTATTTTGGTCGTCGTCCCCTATCAAATATATCCTCATATTTAGTTTTCTCTTGTTATTTGTTCTCTGTTATTGCATATATTAAATATGATAAATTCATTGGAAAATTGAAGATACAAATTAAGAAACCTTACAGCACATACCTTTCCCCCGCCAATAATTATAGAATGTGCAATGATTTAGTTTCATCTTAATGCAATAAAATAACATGTCATTGCTCTGAAAAATGGATTCCGGCTTCAGTTAGTTTGATTACGATCACTGGAGTTGTTTTTCCTCTTGTACTTTCAAAGCTTCTTCAGCGTTCATTCTCAAACTCCCACTGGATCTCTCTTGTAGCAGGACCATGGTCCTATTAGATTTCCAGCAAGGTGTAGTTCAGAGAATGGAAATGCGTTATGTCGCCGGTGTATTTGCGATAATGGCCCGACACATCCGTATTCGGCGGAGTACTTTCAAAGCAACTTCAATATTTTGTTTTGTGCAGCTCTCGATTGGTCTAGTTTTCTAAAGCTGCATCATTCTTTATTGACTCTTGACTATTTAGCGCCCCGAGTAAATTATTTTATCGCCCTTACTGAAAGCGAAGATATTGCCCGCGTTGATAAACCTTGTATAAAACGTATAACTATTACACAATTTAGATGTCTTAAGCTTACTTATGTTATTATTTTCAGTGATGTGAATCAAAGACATTAAGTCTTAAGCTTACTTATGTTATTATTTTCAGTGATGTGAATCAAAGACATTAATCTACATCTACCATCACATAATCTGTCATGGTCATAACGACGCCATTTTAGAAACTTCAACACAAAATCCCCGACATATCTCTCTATTCCCAGTTCCTTGTTTAAGTGTGGACAAACTTAATGATAGCCAGTATTTACTGTAATACTATCAATCTATACTTTTCTTTAACCTCCCTTTTTTCAACCCCTTCAATCAACAAAAACAATGAACAGTGTTAGATACATGGGAAGTATATAGCTAATTTGTTCAGATGATGGAATAGGTTAATTGTAAGTTTTCTGAAGTCTGTAAAAAGATTAAAGGACTGATGGTTGTACTCGGATTTTCCCATATATACTCTGTCTGACACCGTTTGTCAAGTATACCACTTATAGCACGTAACTATTAAGATTTCAGCTGTAACCCAGATAATTCCAAAACAAAATTTTATGACTTCTAAACAAGACGTCACTTTCACGATCCGTGATCGAACCTACGATCTCTCCAGCACAAGGCAAATATCTCAACTAAAGTAACTTAAAAAGGAAGGGGAATCACTGTATTAATATCCTATATTGCTCTTTCTGATGACAGTTCTGGTCTGGCTTCCCTCTTGATTGCGCCTGTAATGAGCAAATTGAGACAAGTGATGAGATCGATGGTTAAAAAATTTCTTATATTTCCGCTCACAGATTTCTAAAGTACGGTAAACGCACTAGGTGGGAAATTGCACAACGCAGGGGTTATTTGTAGCCAGACTGTAGTGATACCTTTCCAACAGTAGGGAGTTGGCTTGGATTAGACGGGACCATTCTACAGATGGAGGTCATGATGTATTTTGATGAATCGATGATCGGGCTTGCATTGTAGTGTACACTTCAAATAGGAAAGGGACTTGCTACATGCAAAATTTGAAGAGTATAAGGCTATTTACTAATTTACCAAATAAATTAGAATGCCAATATAGACAAACTCTTAGATATAAGCGCGTTGTGGTATAGAAGTTCAAACCCCCCTCCTTACTAAGTTGAGAATGACTGCTTGTATTAAGAAAGAAGCAAAAAAAGAGTCCCCACCTCCTTTTTCACCAGGGATTCTTCAAAAAGAAGCGTGAAAATTACTACAAATATTTTACGCATTTATTAACTTTCTTTAAATGTAACCACAACCCCTGACTGAAATCCATATAAAAGGCCCTGAATATGGGTTTACCTTGTGATATATTCAGTAAATATAATAGATGTTTAATAGATATTTGCCATTTCACTCTTTTCGTGATTTGATGGAGTCAAGTTCTTCAAACTTAAACGATTAACACCCTGCTGTTGACGGATGTTTCGTACTATTGGCGCAAATAAAACGGCGACACAACACATTTTCATTCTCTAGACTACATCCTGCTTAGAATCTAGTAGGACCATGGTCCTGCCACAAGGGAGATCCAGTGGGAGTTTGAGAATGAACGCTGAAGAAGAAGGAACGATTAACATGGGAAATGTGCTTCAACTTAAATGGTTGAGTTTGAGCAGTGACGAGTGATTAACCTTAATTGATTGAGTCGACGAAGTGACGAGTGTGCTTTAACTTAATTGATTGAGTGGGAACAGTGAACACTGTTTTAACGTAAATGATTTAGTGATAGCAGCAAAGAGTGCTTTAATTTAGATGATTAAGTGGGAGCAGTGAAGAGAGCTTTAACTTAAATTACTGAGTGGGAGCAGTGAAGAGCGTTAATTTAAATGATTGAGTGTTAACGGTGAAGTGTTTTAGCTTAAATGATGATTGTCGTTACTGATTAATCTTAAATGATGAATGTGCCAATTATTAGACAAGGTAACACACATGCTTAAATGATGATTATTGGACAAGGTAACACACATGCTTAAATGATGATTATTGGACAAGGGTAACACGCATGCTTAAATGATGATTATTGGACAAGGTAACACATATGCTTAAATGATGATTATTGAACAAGGTAACACATATGCTTAAATGATGATTATTGGACAAGGTAACACACATGCTTAAATGATGATTATTGAACAAGGTAACACACATGCTTAAATGATGATTATTGGACAAGGTAACACACATTCTTCAATAAACAATAACAAATAACAAATGTCGACGCTGCTATAGTTACAATTGTTTGTGTTCAAACCTCAGACCTGCTATAAAAATCGTAGGTAAGGGATGGGACTAAAGGTGTTAAATGCCCCCCTCCCACACACACACACTAAGCAAATTAGAATATGACATATACTACTTTACTACAAACAAACAAAAAGCAAAAAGGGGTAACACTCCCCCCCCCGCCCCTTTTCAGCTATTGGTTTTCCAAAATCATATAAAAAATTCATCGAAAAAAATAAATTTAGCAGTTTAGGTAATCCTGCTTCACTTTTAGGAATACGTGTCTACAGTCATGCCTGCTCATGATTACTATTACACATATTTAAGTTCAATCCATGAGACCAGCTCATGAGCACAGTTATTTAAGTTCAATGCTTGCGATGCGCTCATTATTGCAGCTTCATCATCATCAAGTGTTGTCTCCGCAGCAAAGGTTGGCTGCAACATACCTTCAACATCTGATTTAATTATTTAACAATTACATAGTTGTATTGATGGTGTACTCATCTAGACCGTAACCTGTCCATCTTGTGATGTTATTCTTCAACTTGTATCTCTGCCTACCTATTGTTCGCTTCCCTTTGACTTTACCCTCAAGTAAGAAAGTAAGGTCTTCAATAAGGTGTCACGCCTTTTAATGCGTCCAAAATATTTTATTTGCCTAATCTTTATTTCTCTTATTAATTCTTTCTTCTTCTTCTGCGTTCATCATCTGTGGTCATGCTATATTGTCACGCCTGTCGTCAAGACGAAGTCCACTGTCTTCTCCAGGTCAGAGTGGCTGCCCCATAGCTTTTGCCTCAAATCTGTATCCTCTGGCCAGGTCTGCTGTCTCTGCTCTTTGTATGTTGTGCAGTCCTGAAGTATGTGTCCCGGGGTATTCTTTCTTCATATTAATTGTTTTTTAGCTATTTAAGTTCAATCTTGATATCCGCGTATGATCACAGTTATTTAAGTTCAATCTTGATATCCGCGTATGATCACAGTTATTTAAGTTCAATCTTGATATCCGCGTATGATCACAGTTATTTAAGTTCAATCTTGATATCCGCGTATGATCACAGTTATTTAAGTTCAATCTTGATATCCGCGTATGATCACAGTTATTTAAGTTCAATCTTGATATCCGCGTATGATCACAGTTATTTAAGTTCAATCTTGATATCCGCGTATGATCACAGTTATTTAAGTTCAATCTTGATATCCGCGTATGATCACAGTTATTTAAGTTCAATCTTGATATCCGCGTATGAGCGCAGTTATTTAAGTTCAATCTTGATATCCGCGTATGAGCGCAGTTATTTAAGTTCAATCTTGGTATCTGCGTATGATCACAGTTATTTAAGTTCAATCTTGATATCCGCGTATGATCACAGTTATTTAAGTTCAATCTTGGTATCTGCGTATGATCACAGTTATTTAAGTTCAATCTTGATATCCGCGTATGATCACAGTTATTTAAGTTCAATCTTGATATCCGCGTATGAGCGCAGTTATTTAAGTTCAATCTTGATATCCGCGTATGAGCGCAGTTATTTAAGTTCAATCTTGATATCCGCGTATGATCACAGTTATTTAAGTTCAATCTTGATATCCGCGTATGATCACAGTTATTTAAGTTCAATCTTGGTATCCGCGTATGATCACAGTTATTTAAGTTCAATCTTGATATCCGCGTATGATCACAGTTATTTAAGTTCAGACCATGAGATCTGCTCATAATTACAGCTATATAAGTTTAATACTTGAGATGGACTTCATGAGGACAGTTAGTTAAGTTGAAACTATCCCAATGTACCAGTGATAAGCTTGATCTCAATTGAACTCGCATGACCTGTTCGTGTTAAGAATTATGTACGCCCAACTCTAACAATTTGATCGGCGTCTGAGGAGTGTAAACTTAAGCGAACATCTTAACTTGGAATTATGTGCAAGCAACTGTTATTCTGGGCACGTCAGAATCATTTCACAAATAGTAATTTGTGCAATCTGGCGAGCAGAAACGACATGATTTTCTACACGATTAGGTTTCAAGCATTTCTAAACAATGTTCTATACGGCTGCTCTACCAAATGCACTAATAGAAATACATATGTAGATAATTAGTTCCTGAGATCTTAGTTCTAATATGGTGTGCTTAATTATATTGTATTAGACTATAAAGAACTCTGCAGCACAGTTAATTGAAATAAAGTATTGACAATTGGTCCGCTGAGAGTAAAGTAAGGCCGCATTATCGGAAAACATTATGAATTATTGGGCTCGGTGGTAGAGTGGATAGTGGGCCCGCATTATAAACGAATAAGGTCGTGGTTCGAAAAACTATAGTCGAAACTGTACTAACGTTACGATTGCTTGCAGTGCAGGATTTACCCATAAGCTACACAAGACCCACACTTTCCTGAGCAATTGTCATATATACTTGAATATATTGCAGCATTATTTGTCCCAATGCCGCACGCACGGAAAGCTTAGGGCCTCATCAAGTCTAAATCTTGCCCTGATTGCGTGTGTGTGTGTGTGTGTGTGTGTGTGTGTGTGTGTGTGTTAGTGGCGCCTACACATTCAGCAACAGTTCTATACAAGATAAACATGCTACATCTATTCTATATTAATGTCTGGCCAAGAAACATGTATAAATAACAAATAACTAAAAGACATAATTGATGCCTTTCAGATGTGGATATATAGAAAAATAGGGAAAACTTCATTGGAAGAGAAGAAAACGATCCAAAAAATATACGCAGAACGACATTGGAAGAGAAGAAAACGAGCAAGAAAGATTACAGAAAATAAAAATAAAACAAATACATTATTTTGTACAAGTTAAAGACCTTGTTAAATTTCTTACTTCAAAGTAGAACTGGAAGCCATAATAGAGGCAGCCAAAATGCTCATAAATTGCTTGCCGAGTCACAACAGACATGTAGTATTTCTAACAGATGCAAAGTCAGTATTGCAGGCATTGAAAGATCCAAAGAACATGAGCATGAATGAACTTACGGCCTGCTTACTACACCTCAGCAGTACTACCAAAGAAATAGTACTGCAGTGGATCCCTGGTCACACCTAGAAATGAAAAAAAACCAGCAGATCTCCTGACAAGGAAATGGGGATCACTGGAACAAATAGAAAGTGATAATACGTACTATGAATGTAACACCATGTTGAAAGCAGAATATAAGAAAAAGTGGAAACAGATGCATCTAAAATGCAGAACCTAAAGACCCCAACCATCAAATGTCACACAAGGAACAAACCATCATATTCAGACTACAAATTGGCCACAACAGACTGAGAAGTCACAGTTCCGAAAGCTGAAGATTGACGAGACAGACATGTGCAACTGTGGACTGAGCCCAGAGACTGCAGAACAAATACTTCATGCCTGTCAACTCTACCAAGAAGAGAGGGAGAAAATATGGCCTACTGAGACGGCATTACTTCCAGACCTGAGGTGTTCCATGGATGACCTGAAATGAATCACACAATTCATTGAAGCTATTGGCGCTGTAACCTGATATCTGACTGAAGAACGATGATGAAGAAGAATGCCTTACTTGAGGATAGATTTGATTATTTCAGCAACTAGGCTGAGCTGGAAGTGGAAGGGAAACTTTAGGAGAGGGACAGGTTCCGGGTCTAGTCGTGTACAACCACAATACGAGACAGAGGATATTGGAGGTCCGTTGCAGACTAACTTCGTTTCCCATGCAGCACTTGATGATGATGTAAAGATACGAGTCAATTATTATTATCATTAATCTTTTAATTATAGCATTTACTTTTGAGGACGTTGCCATTAACCCATCATTGTTTGGCTGTAGTAATTTTCTAGGCAATATAAAACTTTGCCAATGCTTTCTGAACAATTGGGGTGCACAATTTTCTACAAAGGGAGCATCCCATGATCATAACCTCCTGCCAGGAGCGTAGCATACATTTCTGGACCAGTCAGTTCCTCATTTGTCTGTTCAATCTGTTGACCCATCTGAAGTGAGGTCACTCCTAACATTCACAACCCTCGAAGGCTGTCACAACAGAATAAAAATGTAGTGTCCCCTACCTGAACATCTTCATGACCCATAAAAGCGCGACATCCATGACAATTCTTGAGCATATGGTATCTTACTTACTTTCTTGTAAGTATTCGAAATTATCTCTTATATGAATTAGTTTTTTAAAATTATCTCTTATATGAATTAGTTTTTTAAAATTATCTCTTATATGAATTAGTTTTTTAAAATTATCTCTTATATGAATTAGTTTTTTAAAAATTATCTCTTATATGAATTAGTTTTATTTTATTCTCCTCTTATTTAAATCCACAAGAATTACGAACAGTGAATTTAAAGTTTCGTATGTGTAATTTGGGTTCTCATCAAAGCAAAAAGACGCGATTACAAGGTGCAGATATCTCAGCAAAACTGTAAACCATGACATAATGCATTCCGCTCTCCTGACTAGATCCTGGTACATAACATGAGTATTACATCTTACTAATTTATAAAGAGCGCATACGAAGCAGCCACATACCACAATTAATTAATATCTCTTTGCAAAATAGCGATGAGGTAGGCAACGTGTAGTATAGGTAATTTATTGTTTGAGAACCGTTGTTGTCTAGCTAACTTACTTTCTTGAAACACATTCATCCTTAACTTTCTTGAGACAGTTTCTTGAGCTACCATTAACGCTCCCGGTTGTCTTCCCTTGTAAAATACTTTCACTGAAGAACTTTCTTCCATAGCAAGATGTCCAGTCCCAGGGGAAAAAAGGGGGGTATTTCGTCTAGTTTGACAATGATTCTGAGAAATGGTGGACTGGTGTTAGATCTGATTTCACGTTACCCAAATACTAACGTTAAGTAAATTAGGCTAAAGATTTGTGTGGATTCCAACCTCACTTAAATCTATTATATTCTAGTAGATGATAGTACATGTACAATAAGAGTGCTGTCCCTAAAGACCAGTGGTCGGTGAGTTGTTTCCATTGTGTCATGATCGATGTAGGAATGTACAATAAGAGTGCTGTCCCTGAAGACCAGTGGTCAGTGAGTTGTTTCCATTGTTTCATGATCGATGTAGGAATGTACAATAAGAGTGTTGTCATTGAAGAACAGTGGTCAGTGAGTTGTTTCCACTGTTTCATGATCGATGTAGGAATGTACAATAAGAGTGCTGTCCCTGAAGACCAGTGGTCAGTGAGTTGTTTCCATTGTTTCATGATCGATGTAGGAATGTACAATAAGAGTGTTGTCATTGAAGAACAGTGGTCAGTGAGTTGTTTCCACTGTTTCATGATCGATGTAGGAATGTACAATAAGAGTGCTGTCCCTGAAGACCAGTGGTCAGTGAGTTGTTTCCATTGTTTCATGATCGATGTAGGAATGTACAATAAGAGTGCTGTCCCTGAAGACCAGTGGTCAGTGAGTTGTTTCCATTGTTTCATGATCGATGTAGGAATGTACAATAAGAGTGCTGTCCCTGAAAACCAGTGGTCAGTGAGTTGTTTCCATTGTGTCATGATCGATGTAGGAATGTACAAGTGAACTGATCAATTTTTTTCTAGATACAAGCGGTTCCAGGTTGACATCAGAAAATGGATATAAAGTCAAATCTTAATCTAAGGACGTCGGTCGTGGTACTAACCACATGTCCACTATAGGATCGAACAATACTGGCCTAACAGATACGTCTCAGTAGGAGGTAGTTACCTAAAAAATATTAATTCGCCTGTTTTGGCTATATTTCTAGTATTGAAAGTCATGTTATTATTACTTAATGGGGAGAGGTTAACACATCCCATCACACTTATCTACGGGGTTGTGGCACAGTATCAAATTATCCTATGTACTGTGTTGCTCTCAATTTACTGTACTGTGCTGACATGTTAAAATCATCATGTCTAGACATATTTATTATCTCCTACTAGTTCTTCATTAATTATACATGTACATTCTCTCCTACTAGTTCTTCATTAATTATACATGTACATTCTCTCCTACTAGTTCCTCATTAATTATACATGTACATTCTCTCCTACTAGATCTTCATTAATTATACATGTACATTCTCACCTACTAGTTCTTCATTAATTATACATGTACATTCTCACCTACTAGTTCTTCATTAATTATACATGTACATTCTCTCCTACTAGTTCTTCATTAATTATACATGTACATTCTCTCCTACTAGTTCGTCATTAATTATACATGTACATTCTCACCTACTAGTTCTTCATTAATTATACATGTACATTCTCTCCTACTAGTTCTTCATTAATTATACATGTACATTCTCTCCTACTAGTTCGTCATTAATTATACATGTACATTCTCACCTACTAGTTCTTCATTAATTATACATGTACATTCTCTCCTACTAGTTCTTCATTAATTGTACATGTACATTCTCACCTACTAGTTCTTCATTAATTATACATGTACATTCTCTCCTACTAGTTCTTCATTAATTATACATGTACATTCTCTCCTACTAGTTCTTCATTAATTATACATGTACATTCTCTCCTACTAGTTCTTCATTAATTATACATGTACATTCTCACCTACTAGTTCTTCATTAATTATACATGTACATTCTCTCCTACTAGTTCTTCATTAATTATACATGTACATTCTCACCTACTAGTTCTTCATTAATTATACATGTACATTCTCACCTACTAGTTCTTCATTAATTATACATGTACATTCTCACCTAATAGTTCTTCATTAATTATACATGTACATTCTCTCCTACTAGTTCTTCATTAATTATACATGTACATTCTCACCTACTAGTTTCCCGCTATGCCAATGACACACTGCACTTCTTTTAAATGACATAAAGGGATTGGAACAACTAATCAAGAACACAAAGAAATACAGCGAATCACAAAACGTATATTTACATGCAAACACATTTAAAAAAAAAATCGTGACAATAAATATAAAAACACAACATTCAAAAGTCAGAATAGACAATACCGAGATAAAATGTATGAATAAATTGGAATACGTAGGAGAAAACAACTACTGTTTTGAAGGAAAGATCATAAATGCTTGCCAGCTTGACCGCAGGGATCAGTAGTAGTTCAATGGACCGTGCTGGTATTTTGAATGTAATCATGGTGGTGCACCAATTAAAGGGATATGGCATGTATTTCTTCGTCCGTATCTAAGGCTTCATGATCGTTCTGTGCTATAATACAGAGAGACGGTCGCACGAGGCGGCACCGTGAGGAGGTGACTTAAGCAGCAAAGTTTGAACCATTCAATAATTTAAAAACGTTTAAGGGGCAACATTTTGAAGACTTGCATCGTAATGAGAATATTTACCGCACGCCACTGTATTACTAGAAAGCAAGACCAAGGAGTGAAGCGTGGTGTTGCAAGAAACGAGTGGAATATAGAAATCAGAAGAAAAATTATTAGCCAGCACAGAAACGGAACAGTCACAATATGCCGAATAACATAAGGAATATGAGATAGAAGCATTTATGGACTTGTCTGTAGTGTCTTGATGATGATGAACAGACAACTTAGTAACATACAACCAACCAACCACCGTACCACGCACTTTATTATATATTGTATGTTTGACAGACTAGATACAAAAGTATATAAGATATTGGTCTGCACTACTCATCAGAAATAAGATGAGTTCTATTATCATTAGTCAAATACTTATGGGACGTTCGATGGAGAGATCAAGTCATATCTCGATGTTTAGTACAGTGTAACTATTTCTTGACATCGCCATAAACACTTCAGCTTCGATTCTTTAAGACTGTCAAAATTGAAGAAAAAAGGCTTCACGACAATACAAATGAGATTTATAAATGTGAAGTTTAAAATAAGAAAGTAATCACATATAATACAATGAATTGCTATTTCAACCGCTAGCATAGAACAACAAAGTCACTAGAAAACATACAGACAAATGATATATAAACCACTATCATAGAATGACGAACGCACCAAAAGACATACAGACAAATGACGTACCACTATCATAGAATGACGAACGCACAAAAAAAACATACAGACACATGACGTTTAAATCATCTGCCGAAAGTGTTGCTTGCCTTGGCGATCAAAAATACGAATGGCATAAATACAAATGATGTTAAATCTACCAACATAGAATATCAAAGCCACTAGAAAGTATGTCACAAACTGCAACTACCACTACCTGCTATAGAACAGCAAAACCACCAGAAAGTATGTCAAGTAAATTCAAGTAGGAAGCCAGAGGAAAATTTAAAAAAATTCTAAAGACTAACGGGAATTGAACCAGTGCGTTCAACGGCACCAAATCGCCTAGCAACTATTGCACACGCGTTCTTCCGTACCTGACTAACAGCATCTCCAAGAAAAGATTCGATTTTGTCAAGACATTCAAACCGTGCACTCAAAGTCACCAGAAGGGACCAATCGAGACAAGGACTACCACAGCAACAACAAACATCCCGTACAGGTATTGGAATATTCTCAGTGACATACGGATATTATATGTTTGTTGTCTACGAAAAGTTTATAGTTGGTGACACCGATATGTAGTCATGTAGACAGTCTCCAGAAAAATGCAGAACATATTCTACACTTCTACCCACTGTACCACAACACAAAAAGAAAACTATGACCAGTTGAAATAGCTCTAGTGGGCAAGCTGATACACATGATCGCCGAGATATCGCAGTAAAACAGTTTTTCAAAGAACTCTTCTTCTACCTATAACGCTAAATGCACAACAAGGATTAAACGAAAAGAAGAAGAAGAAATACACACAGCACCTCGCAGATATACATTGGGACTCTCATAGACATATTAAGACGTTCTCAATGTGACATATAAATACGCACAAACGTCCCGAAACACACGCTCGAATAGAAACGTATAGCAACTATAGAGAAACATGCAATAGTTCACGCAGAAATAAATATATACTTTATCCACTCCATATAGACACATATTATACGATTACAGAGACACACATTCACGCTTCATAGAGACAGATAACTAACAGATTATAACGATGCACACAGAGACATAAACAGACACGCATACGTACGCACGGCATATTCACAAACAGAATATGCAATTTCGAAACGTACTAATAAATTATATTTAACAACAAAATCCCAGCTCATGTTAGAAGTATTGCCTTCCATCAATACTTTATTATTCGAAATTATTTGAGCTTTTCGAGCACCTCTATGGCGAGGTGGGGGGGGGGGGTGGAGGCTGTCCTGAATATACGTCAATAACTAGGAAAGAAAAGGTTTGATAGTTATTGACAAGTTTATCAAAAGTTTACGTCAATAATGCTACCTGTTATACACCAATTAAATTGTTTGAATTAAAAAATTGTGTTCTATAAATCTATTTGTTTTTTAAAAAAAAGGGTTATTTATTTCGAACGTTTTCTAAATATAATTTCTTTGGGAGGAGGTGAGGGATGTACATTACATAAGTTAAAAAAATGGGGTGGGGGGGGGTGCAGTTCCTGAATTATTACACAGTAGGTATCACCTGGGAGTTTACAAGAATTGTCCAAAAAAATGTTATGGCGTAATTTATGGACATAACCTATATGTATAATGAAAGTACATAGTGAGATATTAATTCCGGCACCGTATTTGTTTTGTGTATGGAATGTTTATATAACAGTGATAATTAACTTACTGCATGTACTTTCTGCAGCGATATTCTCCATATCAAAGCTTATATTTCTCAGTTGTAGGCAGTTACTGCCGTATTATTGAATTATATTGTATTGTATTTACTGCATCATGCACTTTCGGTAGGCAAAGATAGAGGACGACATGGATAGAGATAGAGAAGGTTGAGATAGAGAGGGCGGACAAAATTAAGATCTGAGATGGGGGGGGATGAGTGAGAATAATGTTTGGTTAGTGAGTGTATTTGGTGATGCACGTTTCTTAAAACAACGGCTTGTTGTCCAGAATAGTTATATTAAGTCTGTGTAGAGAGGCTTATAGCGATCTAGAAAACGGTCAAGGGCCATTCAATTTTGAACGTTACTAGCAATCAAATTGGTGAAAGGGATCAGCGTTCAGTGCGAGAAATCTGGACAAGAGGTTACGATGCACATATGACCAATTATCGATATGGTACCATTCGGGGCAATTAAAAACACTTAACATATTAACAAAACCACCGATGTCAGATGTATCGTGCCATTGGCACACATAAAACGATGCAACAATACATCACCGTTTCCGGCGCTATATTCTGCTGAAACTCAACATGGCCATTTATCCTACTACAAAGAGAGATCCAGCTAGATACAGTTAGAAGATCAAATTACATGGAATCCCAAAGATGTACGGATCAAACCAGCATTTGTATTGATTTTAATGATTTATATGCAATATTTAACATATAGTAGGTTGTCATTGTTTTATGAATGGTTCATATACACAATATCCTACAACATAAATTGAACCAGTTGTTTTAGCAATCCGAGAAGTGCACTGTTTCTAACTACTACAAGTGTTAAATAAGAGAGAATCATAGAGGGGCACTGTTTCTAACTACTACAAGTGTTAAACAAAACAGAATCCGAGAAGTGCACTGTTTCTAACTACTACAAGTGTTAAATAAGACAGAATCCAAGAAGGGCACTGTTTCCAACTACTACAAGTGTTAAACAAGACAGAATCATAGAGGGGCACTGTTTCTAACTACTGCAAGTGTTAAACAAGACAGAATCAGAGAAGTGCACTGTTTACAACTACTACAAGTGTTAAACAAGAGAGAATCATAGAGGGGCACTGTTTCTAACTACTACAAGTGTTAAACAAAACATAATCCGAGAAGTGCACTGTTTCTAACTACTACAAGTGTTAAATAAGACAGAATCCAAGAAGGGCACTGTTTCCAACTACTACAAGTGTTACACAAGACAGAATCAGAGAATAGCACTGTTTCTAACTACTGCAAGTGTTAAACAAGACAAAATCCGAGAAGAGCGCTGTTAATCTCCACTATAAGTATAAAAAAGACGCCCTGTTTATCTCCATTGCAAATGTCAAACAAGACACCCGATTTCCCTTCATTACAAGTGTAAAATAAGACGCCATGTTTCTCTCCACTACAAGTGTCAAACAAGAGTCCCATTTCTCTTTATTACACGTGTCAAATAAGACGCCATGTTTCTCTCCACTACAAGTGTCAAACAAGACGAACTGTTTCTCTCTACTACAGGTGTCAAACAAGACAACCTGTTTCCCTCCACTAAAAGTGTCAAACAAGACGAACTGTTTCTCTCCACTACAAGTTTCAAACAAGATACAATCGTCGTATTTCTAAATCACTGAGCGTCTTGTAAGTCAATATCTACCAATGAACTAATCACATAGCAGTATTCATTACAATGAATTCTTTATATCGTAAACCAGTGGTGGCTAATTGCCGTCTTCGTGGCAAATCCGGCCCGCCAAATCCTTTTTTGGTTAATCTAATAGCGTGATATGCGATTGCTTACAGAGATCAGAAATCGCTACGTCAGCTCCAAAGGACACAGATGGCAACCATACTACACGATAAAAGTGTAATCCCGACCCACCGACCCAAAAATATTGCTCATCTCTTTCGCAAGAAAACATACTGGAAGATGCATTTTTCTTTCATTAGACTTCCCCTATACCGTATTTTGTTAATTCATCTATTGTAAAAGTTAAATTTGCAATATCAACTGTAAACATCTAGATATACAACATGAATATGCTATAGCGTCACAAAAACAGTCGATCGACAACAAGAATTGCCAGGACTTTCCGTTCTTGAACGATTTTTCACTAGCACAGCTGGAGAATGTATGAGCCTCGTATCAAGCGCTTCTCCAGAATAGTCCTGCATATTGATCTCACCAAAGTCACGTATCTTGGCTTATCCGACTATTCTCGTGATTTGTATTGGCTGGTAGCACAAAGTATACACAAAGTGACAAATGGACAGCTGCATCTTTCAAGATGAGTGACACTGTGTGAGAGCAGCACGCTGGACTTGACATTTACTACTATTATTCACATTCTTGCTCCACGTGGAGCATAGGTTTTCTGTAAAACTCTTCCATTTTGTTATATCTTTAGCTATTGTTTCCAGCTGATTTCATGTTTTGACAAGCCTTTATGTTATCTTTCCTCCAGGCATTTCTTGATCTTCAAATTTTTTTTTTCTTGTGGGTTCCAGAATAATGCCTGCTTTACAATGCTTTCCGTTGGTCTTCTTAATGTATGTTTCACCCAATGTAATTACCCTTTTCTTAGCTCTTCCTCCACTGGAGTTTGTTTAGTTATTTGCATGAATCCTCACTGGTGGTCTTGTCATAGTTGCAAACCTTCTATTCAACATAACACATAATTTGACGAATATTTGTAGTTATGTGATTGTCATATTCGTTGCACTCCATGTATCTGAGCCACACAACAGCATCGATTTAACAATTGAGTTTAATATTCTTAGTTTACTATACTGGAAATCCAGGTAATATTTGTTGACACTCGACTGTTTTTGTGACGCCGTAGAATATCCCAATGCATCTAGATGTCCGTGTGTCAACTCGTAGCA
The DNA here is from genome assembly GCA_034231615.1 of Meghimatium bilineatum. Lineage (NCBI taxonomy): Eukaryota > Metazoa > Mollusca > Gastropoda > Stylommatophora > Philomycidae > Meghimatium > Meghimatium bilineatum. The sequence goes on along the minus strand of CM067305.1, from coordinate 34,808,555 downwards.
GTCAGCGTGTCTTCGTGACTTGAAAACAAAACTAGCCAACAACGACAGGTAAGTCCGCAGGAAATTAACAATAACTCTCAATTCGTGAGAAACACAACGATAAAATCATCTCACAGTCAGACTAGAGAACAAATAGTCGAGATCAGGAGACGAAGTAATTCTGGATTCTAATCCTGGGATCAATCTGAGATTTTTCATGCAGTCCAGTCATGCTTGCACCCTATCAACTACTTCAAGATCACACACTGTTGACCCACATACTCCTGCTGGGTTGTGACAGATAGATATGTCCGTACTATGACTACAATCTAGTTGGACGCTTTATTTTTAAAAACACAATGAAGTTGACTGACTTTTCTTTAGATATTTCTGTCCACATTTGTGTTTTTTTCCTTTAGTTTTGTCTCCATCTTTTATATGCTTATTAGGAATGAATATTACGTATAATTAAAATAAAGACTATACTGTATTCAATTCATGCATGTTTGAGCAAATTTACCCACAATGGTTATAAAGGCGTAGAGAATTAACTTAACTGTACTGTGGTTTTCCATATGTTCTTCGCTGCTCTCAATGAGATGGCACGTAATCGCACATGACACGTACCTCAATGGTTTGAGGCATTGTGGTTTTTAATGCATGGGTTTTAAATATCAGCTCTGAGGGGCCACAACGTGTTACTGGATCATGAGGAAAAACAATTATATTGGGATTAGGAGGACCGGGGGGGGGGGGAAGAGAACTTAAATCCGTCAAGGGGTTCATAGTAAATGACTGAAATTATTCGGTCGATATTAAACAAGTGGTGCTAGTCCTAAGTACTGTGATGTATCTCATAATCTAACGTCAAGCACTGTTAAAAATTTAACACATCTCCCCAAACACTAAAAAGTAGCAGTATGAGGTCTCTAACATTTAAACATCACAGCATAAACGATCTAGTTGACGTCGAGTATTATCATGGCAAGGGGGAAATATGCTCATCACAAACAGCGACACATGTAGTGTGGTCATCAAGAACAGCGACACGCGTAGTGAAAAATCAAGAATAGCAACACATGTAGTGAAACATCAAGAACAACAACACATGTAGTGAAACATCAAGAACAGCGACACATGTAGTGAAACATCAAGAACAGCGACACATGTAGTGAGACATCAACAACAGCGACACATGTAGTGAAACATCAAGAACAGTGACACATGTAGTGAGACATCAACAACAGCGACACATGTAGTGAGACATCAACAACAGCGACACATGTAGTGAGACATCAAGAACAGCGACACATGTAGTGAAACATCAAGAACAGCGACACATGTAGTGAGACATCAAGAACAGCGACACATGTAGTGAGACATCAAGAACAGCGACACATGTAGTGAGACATCAACAACAGCGACACATGTAGTGAGACATCAACAACAGCGACACATGTAGTGAGACATCAAGAACAGCGACACATGTAGTGAGACTTAACAAGAAATATTTGAAACTGATAATTAAAGTAAATCTTGTATATGACCAAGCTCGTAGATAAAGGAGAACTCGAGGTTCAACCCCATCCTTCTTAGGAATACGATAAGGATATTTAGAGCTAGCAATGAAATAAAAATGGTATAAACACCTCAACCACTTCCCCACGAAACCTTAATGCTAAAAATCGCACAAAAATGAAGAAATTATATTTTTGTTTGTCTTGGTGAACTCCCTCATTATTTTTTAAACGAAGACTTATCTAGGCTCTGTATAGAACAGCCCTTATCTACTGTTCTGTATAGGTAATACTTATCTATGATTATTTAAAGGGACAAACTTATCTACTGTTCTATATAGGACAATGCTTATCTACTGTTCTGTATAGAACAGTGCTTATCTACTATTCTGTATAGGACAATACTTATCTACTGTTCTGTATATAGCAATGATTATCTACTGTTCTGTATAGGACACTACTTATCTATGATTATTTAAAGGGACAAACTTATCTACTGTTCTGTATAGGACAATGCTTATCTATGATTATTTAAAGGGAAAAACTTATCTACTGTTCTGTATAGGACAATGCTTATCTACTGTTCTGTATAGGACAATATTTATCTACTGTTCTGTATAGGACAATATTTATCTACTGTTCTGTATAGGACAATACTTGTCTATGATTATTTAAAGGGAAAAACTTATCTACTGTTCTGTATAGGACAATACTTATCTACTATTCTGTATATAGCAATGATTATCTACTGTTCTGTATAGGACAATACTTATTGACAATTTAACATTTTTAGTCATCACTGAATTGTATTAAATTTGTAGCGCTTGAAATGTATTAAATTCTGGACGTAGTCATCAAACCAGCATTTTTTGGCTGTAGTGATTTTCTAGGCAATATAAATACGTTCAGTAGTTTGCCATTGCTTTCTGAACGGTCTGGATGCACAATTGCCTATGCCGAGGAGCGAACTCGGTACCCTGGCCGTCATAGACGCTATTTGTACCACTCCGCCACAAAGACGGACATGTCTATAAATGTCTAGTAGCATTGCCAATACAATGTGAACGACCGATATATCCTCGTACCTAGAGCTAATTCGGTAGAACTATGATTGCTAGATTTCCTCACTGATCTCGCTGTCACAGAGACCAATAATATAAAAATTTATAAAACAAAATTGAGATTGCAGTTGAAGAATGAATGTAAACATTTACTCATTATATGTGCGCGCTACTTTCAACCGTGGCCGTCAGTCTAATTGGTTATATCAGACCCTGTGACTATAAAAGACAGTGGGGATCGTCGTTGGACAATTAACTTCAAAATATGAGCACTAATAGTTATTGTGGCATTGTCACATGTCACATTGTCACATGTGGTGAATTATTGAGAGAAGATACCAACAAGAATTTTGGGCCAAACTCCTTAAGAAGAAGACGCTGGAATTATATCGGTTATGTACTCAGAATAGATGAGAACAGATTTCACAAAAATACTTTCATTTCAAAAACAGAGGGTACAAGAATAGTAGGGTGCCCATAAAGAAAACTGCGCGGAACTCAACAGCGATGCTCAATATTTTGCATAAGCAATGCACAAGAACTATAAAAACATGTAACGAGGTGCTTAACAGAGGATAAAATGTCAGCTGCCCTATGTGCATTCTATGGCACAAGAGAAGCTAATTACTAATTAATTACCAAAGACACATAAAATATAAATACCTGCAAATTTAAAAATAAATCGGATAGATGCAGGGTTTTCCCAGTTTGAGCCAAATAATTACCGGGGATTCCCGCAGTGAAGCTGAAATTATATCTAGGATCGTAAGAACTTACAACCCCCCCCCCCCCCCCCCCACAAAACTGTTGAAATAAACAATGCTGATATCCAGTAATATTAATATTCAGCCGCGGAAATGAATGGCCAGCAATCCGTATATTTCCGGGATACCAAGAGGAGATGAAGAAAGGAACACTATGACCGTCCAGGTTTGTCGTGAGAAACGATTATTTATTGTTGGTACAAAATAGGATAGACTCGTTTCTTGTTTCTTGTTTAGGAACTAGCGTCACAGCACTTGGGACATTCCCGTTCATGCTCTCCTTGCCGATCCGTCAGCCAACCAAACGTGCATAAGCTCAGTGTCCTAGTCAGTATTGTTCGATGAGAATTTGAGCCTATCATTTATGAAACAGATGTCGACCACAGAGCACGTACTCCGTCGCTCCGGCGACTGCTAATTTTGTATTGAATGCTGTTAATGGTGCTGTCAGTCAACTGTGAAGATAAGATTGAAGTCTGTCAATGTGATCACAAAAATGTCATCAAGAAGTGGGATTTGTCAGGTCACATGTGCAGATACCGCAACCTAGCTGTACATTACGATGCTGTTCATTCTGTTTTCGTACATTTTGTACTACTAATCGGCAGGAGGAGTTAGGAATAGTCGTACATTTTGTACTGCTAATCGGCAGGAGGAGTTAGGAATAGTCATAAATTTTGTACTGCTAATCGGCAGGAGGAGTTAGGAATAGTCGTACATTTTGTACTGCTAATCGGCAGGAGGAGTTAGGAATAGTCGTACATTTTGCACTGCTAATCGGCAGGAGGAGTTTAGAATAGAAATACAAGATGATAAGAATGATTGTGAATCACACAACTACAATAAGAGACATTTAGGTAGACTATTGAGAGTTGTAGCATACTGTATTCTTCTGATGGGCTCCTTCTGAAACGCCTGAAAATTAGCAACATGTATTCCGGAGAACGAAATATGCTTTGTGTCATAGCAGCAGCGCTATATGTTCATATTTTGAACAGACAAATCCAATGTCAGCATGCTATTTTTTTTCCTGTATGGAATGTGACAGAATCCGAAAACCTTCTTAGTCTAGTAGCCTCTGACGATAAGCATGACAAGCCACATTATTACGATCCTTTGTCGTCCATTTCTGGCTACGACAAGACACTGACTATATTCTATTCAGGTTCTAGCAATCAGCCAAGCATTATATTAAAATATTTGTCTAGGTAATAGTTATGTGTATGTTGCAATTGCTTACAGAAGAATCATGTGGCTGAAATTGAACCAGGTACTGTGACCATACTACACGCATTCTGTACTTGTCACGCACGAGAGACGAGAATTTTTGAAATTAGTGGACAGCAATGTTAAAGGAAATAGATGAATTCCAAGAAAATAAAAAAAATATATTCCCGCAGGTAGGAGATCTAGACTTACTGCTACAAAATGAAGGATGCTGCGAACCAGAAACAGAGTTGAGTCGAGACAATCAGCTGTTGTAGAAAACCTGTTCGCATAATTATGTTGGACCCCATTAATTGCGTATTTGGTTATTGTTTGACTTTCAGTTGGTAACTATTTATATACTTGGAATTGCTTTGACTATTGTTGGTATGCGATTCCAAGTATATAAATAGTAATCAACTGAATGTCAAACAATAGTCAAAACACGTAACGAATGGGCTCAAACTTAATTTAGTGAACAGGTCTTCTGTACGGCAATTGGTCACGGTTGTCATATCATTATATCAGAGATCAGCAACCTCTTTTATGGAATGGCGGGTCAGATTAAGTTTTTTCGTGTGGCTAAATAAAAATAAAGCCAACTACGAAAATTATGATTTTATACCAATCATAAAACACACATATTTTCACATGAAACCTTATAACAATCATAAAACACACATCTTATCAAATGAAACCTTATACCAATCATAAAACACACATCTTATCAAATGAAACCTTATACCAACCATAAAACACACATCTTATCAAATGAAACCTTATAACAATCATAAAACACACATCTTTTCAATTAAAATGTTATACCAACCATAAAACACACATCTTTTCAAATAAAATCTTATACCAATCATAAAACACACATCTTTTCACATGAAACCTTATACCAATCATAAAACACACATCTTATCAAATGAAACCTTATACCAACCATAAAACACACATCTTATCAAATAAAACCTTATAACAATCATAAAACACACATCTTTTCACATGAAACCTTATACCAATCATAAAACACACATATTTTCACATGTAATCTTATACCAATTATAAAACACACATCTTTTCACATGAAATCTTATACCATTCATAAAACACACATCTTTTCAATTGAAATCTTATACCAATAATAAAACACACATCTTTTCACATGAAATTTTATACCACTCATAAAACACACATCTTTTCGAATGAAATCTTATACCAATCATAAAACACACATCTTTTCACATGAAACCTTATACCACTCATAAAACACACATCTTTTCAAATGAAATCCAAAAGACAAATAATAAATTTAATATTCATGCTAACATTGGTTTATCGATGTCAGACGTTGAGTAACTACAGAACAAGAGACAATGCTTACTGTGTGTGAAGTGATATGTCTAAGAAATGCAGCAAACAGAATACGAACAGTCATGTGATGAATGTAGACATTACCCGAATTTGTCTGTGGTCAAATATATTAAAAAAACAGAGACTGAAATGGTTTGACCACTTAATGAGAATGAATCCATATTGGCCAACGGCAAGATCATACATCATGAGAATTAAAACAGCAGGATACAGAGAACAATCAAGAAGTAAGTCGATTGAAAGAGTTACCACAGTGGTTAGACGCTAAAACATTACTGTACTTCAAGCGACCAAACCGAAAACCCTTGCCCCAAAACCGATCATTATTCAATCCTGCAACGCATACCAGTAAAAGCAGAGAAAAGACAATAGAGAGAAAAAAAAATCTTAGTCCATGGATCTCTAAGTAGTGTTTCTGAACTCGGAGGCTAATTCGTATAATCATAATACCAACTGATATCTGAACCCAGGGGTTAATACATATATCAATTATATTGATATCTGAACCCAGCGGTTAATACATATATCAATTATATTGATATCTGAACCCAGGGGTTAATACATATATCAATTATATTGATATCTGAACCCAGGGGTTAATACATATATCAATTATATTGATATCTGAACCCAGGGGTTAATACGTATAGCAATTATTGCTGACATCTAAAATCGGCATACCCACCAGAAATAATCCATGTATACACAGATGGATCTGCACAAGATGCTACAAAAAATGCTGGATATGGAGCTGTGATAAAATACCCGAACACAGACCCAGAAGACTACCCAAAATTGTTTATCCCATGTGGAGATATCTGCTCTAACTATACAGCAGAGATAATAGCAATTGAGAAAGCTCTGAATTTAATTATTGTGGACTTTGAGAACGGAACTACTCCACCTGAAGACATAGTCATCTTCTCCGACTTAAAATCAGCACTCCAAGCCTTGGAGACAAAAAAAAAACACCCTCTGGTTGCAATATCAACAGACAAATTGACCAGCTGTCCACATCATATGGTGCAGAAGTCACCCTCCAATGGATACCTGGCCATACCGGAGTCCTTGGAAACGAAATGGCTGATAAATTAGCTAAGAAAGGTGCTGCCGCCTACCAGTTTTCCCCAAAAATCTCCCTACAGACATGCAAACAAATCCTAAAAAAAACAACTACAGACAAGAACGGTTACAACAGTGGTCCAGCTCAAAGACTGGACGCTCACTATATGAACACCAACAGAAACCCAACCCAATGGATCCTATGAAACCACTAGAGCGAGCAAACCAGAGTCTCACATTCCAACTAAGAACAGTTCACACCCCCGTTAATAAACACCTGAACAGATTAAGCCCATTACACGAACCAAATTGCAGACACTGCAACGCACAAGAAGAGACTGTTGAACACCTACTACTGCAGTGGCCAAAACTAACAGACATCCGACAAGAACTATTACCACCACTTCTAGCTATACACAACATACTCTACACAACTGCACCACAACTGAGGAAAACCTGTGCATTCGCCAGAAGGGCTATGGGTTGTCAAGAGCTTCCTGCTCATAGCGAAAGAGATTGAATCATCATCATCATTTAAAATCGGCGACAACTACATAGCAATTTATATTGATATCTGAACTGGGGGGCTAAAACATATAGTAGTTATTATTGATATCTAAATTATTATAGTCTGGAACCGTGTGAAAACCAATTGATCTGTTGCCTTTTGATGTTCCAATACTGGTATTATTTTAGTAGTTATCTGTCTGATGTTATCGTTTCTAATTCTATCTCTTAATAACACTCCGAGCATTCTTCGTAGACATGCCATTTCTGCTGTCACTATCTTTCTTTTGTCTTGTGCTGTCATTGTCCAAGTTTTGCACTGGTAGCAAAGTGATGGGGTAATTAATAGTCTTGTTAGTTATAAATAGGTTGTGCTGAATGCTCATTTCAATTAATCTGTAGCTGTTGTCATCTGTCTTATTTATTTTGTCTCCGAACGGTCCAATACATTCATCTATTGCATATCTTTGTGGTCCCAAGTGTGCGTTTAATCTCCTAATACGAATATGTTTTATTCTGTGTTGTTGTTGTTTATCTATTATTAATGTTATCAAATAATTCTTCCCTTTCCGTTTCGTTGTTACGGAAACTAAACGAAACATAACAATTATTACTGATGTAAATCTGGCGGTCAAGTAAACTGACTGGGTGTGTCGGACGTGGCTCTTGGATAATATTTTAACTACCCATGCATTAGAAGAATTCAACGTAGTTACCGCTAAAGTCGGATGTGTTGAAAAACTAACGCAAATAAATCTGTGATACTTTATCTGGACTATATTCTGCTGGAAATAAAGTAAGACCATGTCCAACTACAAGAGAGATCCAGCTGGAGTTTGAGAACACACACTTTTAAAAAATAAGTTCTACTGACACATGATGATGATGATAAATGAAGAACGTCTCGTACTGTGAGTTCTCTGACACTCCACACCTCTGTCACACCTCTGTCACACCTCTGTAGCATTATATTGTAATTCAATTATCTTATAAGACGTCAGAGACAAGGTGACATACTGTTGCAAACAGACATCCTCAACATCTAAGTCCAGATATGCTAGTTGATATTGACATTTAGAACAGATGAGACTATTACATTTCACTTCCAGATCTTCACTGAAAATTGAAACTGTTGCCACCAATATCTATCTCATAGCCTACATGACAAACTCGAATTGACATATTCATTATAATCAACACCAGACAGATATTGTGCTTCACACGGGGACATATGCCATATAAGGGAGCAGATCCCAAAATAGCGTCATTTATCTTGGCTAATTTTCTAATCTTTAATGTAAAAAATAATTACGTAGCTCTTGTGGTGAGGCACGCACATTTCAGTCGCAATCGTTATTCCACTTTAGTTGCATCAGAGCTTCTATCACAGAAAAAATAATCAAAGAGAGAGGTCGCAGGAACAAGCTTACAAACAGCACACAAGACGGCCATCTCCTGAGAACTCTTCTACACCTGTCGCTTCAAGGAAAACAAGAGCCACAGCGTATAAATAGATATAGCTTTTACCATATAAAATAATGGAAGTTAGGATTCCACAAAACACAATCACACAGGCAGGTATTATTAATGTCTTTATCAGACGCTTAGGGTGCTCTTCGTTGGTTGACTACATTATCAGCCAAGATAAATGACGTTTCGGATCTGATAGCATAACATTTCTGGAGGAGGGTTTGTAAGGGAATCAATTATGTTATATCTCGGGGTATATCTCGCTGGGCAGGCCATCTTGTGCGTATGGAGAACTCGCGATTGCCAAAACAAATATATTATGGAGAACTCAAGGCAGGATTTCGAAAAGCTGGTGGACAGAAAAAGCGTTTCAAAGACACGCTCAAGTCATCCTTGAAACATCTTAACATTGACGTAGGCGCTTGGGAGAGCCTCGCTCAGGATAGAACGGCTTGGCGTTACAGCATTAGAACGGGAGCACTAGCGGCAGAAGAATTCAGACAAGAAACTGCAAGACAGAAGCGGACACGTAGAAAAGAAAAAACATCTCAACCTCACACAGATACCTTCTATTGTTGTCAATTCTGTAAAAGAACATTTTGTGCGCGCATTGGACTTGCTAGTCATTTAAAAACGCACTATTAACTTTATTATTTTATTATTTATTGTTATTATTATTATGGTTGAGTTTTTGGTCATCGTCGATCACGACGGACGAACATCATCTCGGGGTATTGATGTTAACAACATAACAATACTGTTTTTGTACACAATTAGATTGTTTGAAATTGAATTTTTTAACATAAAGATATTTAAAAAATGAAATTGTTTGGTATTTTTTTCTGTTGAAACAATTGTGTTCTTTGGCCTTTTTTTTGACATATTTATGCAAAAGGGAGTGGGGGGGGATGTACAAATTGACATAAATAATGGACAGCCAGGTCCTACAGCAACACGCCGGGTTAAAAAAATAACGTGGGAAGGTAACTTTGAAAAAGTGAGTCCCTTATCACATGTTATGTATCGTACCTTATCTACCTAACTTATCTCATCTTATCACATCTTATCTATAGCACCTTATCTATCCATCTATCCTATTTATCTAAACTATCTCATTTTATCACATCTTATCTATCCTATCTAAATATCCAGCTTGGCAACCGGGGCCTGGATTTCTAACTCAAGCTGCAAAGAATAGGGCCGCTTTCTTATTTTCAGGAATAGCGTTGAAGATGATTGAGAAATCTTGGGTGATAAACTGACAACTTGTCACCTTTGAAAAAAAGTCATAATTGTCACATCCTATCTCAATTCTTTACCTCTTTCTTCTACCAAATCATCTTCATGGATGATGAGAAGATGCAAGTCAGCAGACATTGCACCTTTGTCTTTTTGTATCAGACTCCTTCTAGATGACGGGTATACTATATCTGCAATAACTGTGGATGGATCAAGAAATATGACAGAAGGACGATGAGATTGATGCTTCAGAAGTGTGTGCTGTGCATCTGTCTGGACGTGGTAATCCTGCGATGCTAGCATACTGGAATGTCTCTTCGGCAACTAAAATTGCACACATAAACCTTCCTTACACATACATGGGATTGGAACAACTAATCAAGAACACACATAAATACAACGAATCCCAAACTCTTAATTTTGAACGCTAAAAAAATCATATCAATAGATATAACAACATAACAACCAAAAAAATCAGAATAGACAATATCGAGATAGAATGTGTGGATAAATTCGAATACTTAGGAGCAAACATCAACGGTACAGGAGATTGCATGTCACAGATAAGGAAGCGATTGGCAATGGCATATTGTGAAATAACATGTTAAAAAAACATATGGAGACACAACAGAATAGAAACGAAACTGTTAATGTTAAGAAATTTTATTTTTCCGGTTGAAATATACGACTGTGAAACATGTAATCTAATTAAACAGCGGCAAAGAAGATCAAATCCTTTGAGATGAAATGCTACACAAAGATACGTAGAATATCTGGAAGGATAAAATCCGAAACTCAGATATTATATATAGATTGAACATTCCAGAGTGTTGGTTACTAAACACAATGGCAAAAAGAAAACTACACCTGTTTGGTCACATAAAGACATACAATTATTTAGAAAAACAAATAATGGAGGACAGAGCACCTCGGTGGAGGAGGAAGGGCAGCCCAAGAAGACGATGAGCATTAAAGATAACATGAATACGTCGTTGGAAAATGGAAGCTGCATCGCCCAAGATAGAAAAGGGTTGAAGGAGTTCATTGGGAAGACAACGTTCTGGAGAGAACACTTCGCATGACAAACATCCATGTCGTCGAGATCTTATATGAGTCTGGGTGTAGCCTCAGTTACACAATTGAGAAGATATCTTATATGAGTGGGTGTAGCCTCAGTTACACAATTGAGAAGAGATCTTAAATGAGTCTTATGTCGCTTCAGTTACACAATTGAGAAGAGATCTTAAATGAGTCTTGGTGTCGCCTCAGTTACACAATCGAGAAAATATCTTAAATGAGTCTTGGTGTCGCCTCAGTTACACAATTGAGAAGATATCTTAAATGAGTCTTCGTGTCGCTTCAGTTACACAATTGAGAAGATATCTTAAATGAGTCTTAGTGTCGCTTCAGTTACACAATTGAGAAGATATCTTATATGAGTGGGTGTCGCCTCAGTTACACAAGTGAGAAGAGATCTTATATGAGTGGGTGTCGCCTCAGTTACACAATTGAGAATAGATCTTATATGAGTGGGTGTCGCCTCAGTTACACAATTGAGAAGAGATCTTATATGAGTGGGTGTCGCCTCAGTTACACAATTGAGAAGAGATCTTAAATGAGTCTTGGTGTCGCTTCAGTTACACAAGTGAGAAGAGATTTTATATGAATGGGTGTCGCCTCAGTTACACAGTTGAGAAGAACATGTGTTTTTGTCAGAAAGGCTACTGGTTGTCAAGAGCTACCTGCTCATAGCTTTATTGTCAGCTGACAAATATGTAATGAGATTATTTTATCATATTCATTATTATCATCATCATCATTATCATCCCTAGTATAGTATTCCTGCCAAATATGATAACTGGTTCTTGAACGTATACTCTCGTCACCACGCTCACAGCTAGCCACGCTCACAGCTAGCCACGCTCACAGCTAGCCACGCTCACAGCTAGCCACGCTCAAAGTTAGCCACGCTCATGCTTGACCAGTTCACCAATGTCTTGTGTCACTATCAATGATGTATTGTGACATGTTTTGTAATACACTGAAACCTTATTGTGACACGTATTTTAATACATCGTTGACTTCTTGTGACAAGTTTTCTAATACGTATATATGTTCTTGTGATAATTTTGGAATATTACGATATGTTCTTGTGACACGTTTTGTAATATATCTATTTGTTCTTGTGATACGTTTTGTAATATATCGATATGTTTGTGTGACACGTTTTGTAATACGTAAATATGTTCTTGTGACATGTTTTGTAATATATCTATTTGTTCTTGTGACACGTTTTGTAATATATCTATTTGTTCTTGTGACACGTTTTGTAATATATCTATTTGTTCTTGTGACATGTTTTGTAATACGTATATATGTTCTTGTGACATGTTTTGTAATATATCTATTTGTTCTTGTGACATGTTTTGTAATATATCGATATGGTCTTGATTCTTAATTATTGATTAGAAACTGGCCTCACAGCACGTGGATCATTCCAATAAGTGTTTCGCCCTCTGTTCCAGCAGCCATCCGACTCTATGGTGTTTTGAGTCTAATGTCGCTGAAACACACAATTCTGGCCCTTGTGACAGGTTTCTTTGTTGTTCTGCCGACCCATGCCGTGCCCGTAACTAGTTCACGTACAACGTCGGCCTGTCGGAACAACAGGGTAACTGTTATCGAAGGTTACGCTATGTTCTTGTGGCTTGTTCTCTAAGAAAGTTAATTTATTCACATGTACAACCTCGACTCGTACTATACTCTTATAATTGTGTGACTAGAATGTCATAGAGGAAAAATATACGGAATGTGTAAGGTATAAAGATAAAGGAGAAAATCATAACATGATAGTGTAATGGCTGTATGTCTAAGAAGACATATCACTGCATAAGATTATACAAGCTATCGTGTCTTCTTCTTCTTTCTTTCCTCATGTACCTTTCCGTGTTGAGGGGAGAGTGAATGTACGGTCTTTTGCCCTTCTATTTGCCTCCTCTGCTGTTATATTTCCGAGTGTCTCAAATACACTGTCTATCCACCTTTTACGAGGGCGTCCAATAGGTCTCCTGTTTTCGTATCGTTTGTTAAGTGTTTTTTTTGATAATACTTTGCTCTTTCTGTCTGGTTATGTGGCCGTACCATTTAACTTGTTGTTTCTGTATGTATTCTATTGTTGGTTTGATCCCTAATTGTTTCCTTAGTGCTTCATTGCTGATTTTGTCTCTCAAGCTAACTCCAATCATACGTCTCACACATTTCATTTCAGTGGTGTTAATCTTATGTATTGTTCTAGAATCTAATGTCCAAGTTTCACACTGATAACACAATGTTGGTAAGAAAATGGTGTTGAAAAGCGATTTCTTTGTTTCTAGTGTAATATCTTTGTTTCTTAGTAAAGGTGTTAATTGACCAATGATCTGACAGGCCTTATTACATCTTGCGTTTATTTCTGCTTCTTGTTTGTTGTCATATCTCAATGTGCTGCCCAGATATTTGAATTCATCTACTTGTTTTAGTTGTTTATTATTTATCTGTATGTTGATGTTCTCCTTTTCTCTTGCAATATTCATTACTTCTGTTTTGTCTATTTTGATTTTCATTCCAAATTGCTTGCCTGCTGTGTCTATTATGTTTAGGTGGTCTTGCAGGTTTTTAATGCTGTTGTGGAATAAAACCTGGTCATCTGCAAAAAGCAGTTCATTTGCTTCATTAGAATTTTCTATCGTGTGGTTCCATGTATATGTTCAAGTCTCTATGTGACTGAAATTTGTCATGTGAGTCACATCCATCATCGCCACGAACCGTACATTATATTTCTGGTAGCAAAACAATAATAACACTCTCGTCTGGAGAAACGGAAACGTACCTAGTACGAATATACAGTAAGATTTTATACAATTTCTGAACTAACAAAACTGAAGCTCTTTCTCCATAATCTCTTCACAATTTGATCTTGCTTTTGCAACCAGTATAATGCCTATTCTGTATTTACACCGCCCATGTGTTGCCGGGGCCCGAAAGGAGAACAAAGAAAAGCAACACTGTTTACCTTCCATGCATGTCGTAAAAGGCGACTAAGGAGGTTCTGGGATGGAGTAGGCTGCCCCATCCCACATGGGATAAGTGACCCAAAGCCATGCTGAAGTCGGATGTGTCAGACCAAAAGGCGCAGATATCGCAGCAATGCTGTAAACCATGACACAACGCATTACGTTCACCGGACTACACCCTGCTAATCTACAGGAGTTTGAGAGCGAACGCAGAAGAAGAAGTATTTACACAATAGTACATTCATTCATTGTGTTTGTCCTAGCATTTCCACTATGATTCTTTCCATTTCAAGTAATGTAATGAAAGTTAAGCAATCTACCCCATCACCCCTTGCACAAGCTTGATATTGTATCTTCAGGTCCCCATCCTTTTTATGTGTTCATTTCTATATTAGTGTTCTGACGTTCTAGAAAAAGTTAGCAAATAAAGTTGTATGCTGGGTAAATTATGTTATATTTTCTGTTCTTTTCTTTGTTTCTTAATGTGTGTTTCATGAGGACATTGAAGGGGTTGGTCTCCGTGTTAAGACTTTATGCGCGTGTTTATTTGAACTGTTTTGAAAATATCCTTCACATCTAGTACTTAAAGCTACCAAAAATCTTATCAACAAGGTCGCGATTACATATAAGAAAGTAAGCTAGGAGTCAAATCAAGGGTGCCCATGCCGAGAACACAGTAGAACATGTGCTCCAGGGTCATCATCAGCAAATGGGAGGTGGGAGTTGGGATGCAGAAAGATGAATATTTGAACCATAAATTCACGAATAACAAGTTTATATATAAATAAACTGTAAGACACATTGATAATCTGTACAGAAAGACAATTATCTTTGTTTTAGGCACCAGGGGGCAGCGGGTGAATGTTAAACATTAAAGTCAGACACGAATGATAATGTTTCTGTGCAGTGCATGAATGCTGAACATTGAAGTCAGACACAAATGGTAACGTTATTGAAAATATAAAAATGTAGCTAAACTAAGTACACTCCGATTATTCAAATAGATCAGTGCATATTTAAAGATACATTTTAAAGTAGTTAATAAAGATTTATTTATTTTGCTGATCAATGAATCAACTGTTAGAGCTTATAAATCCCTCCCAAAAAAATCAACCATGCATAGTGTTGCAATTTTTTTCTGCTAATATAGAAAAAAAAACTATACAAAATGCTTTTTATAATCTATTTTGTAAAATGTTGCTCGCAACTGAGATTATATTTTGGTTCTTGATTAGATTTTCACATACATAATATGAACAAAAAAAAGGATATATTTTTAGCCACAAGCTGGAAGTGCAAATGATCACGAAGAGAAATTACCATTTCATTTGGCTTCTGAACTACAAGAAATCTTAAAGAAACAAGTAATTCAAAATATTCTCATTAATTGGTAAGAAATGAAAGCAAAGCTTATCTTGGATTAAAAAAAATTCGCATTTAATAAAAACTGAATAAAAAGCCAGAATAGATTTGCTTTTAGCTATGATTGCTATTAAGACTGGGAACCTCGTTACATAATAAGCGTGAACCAATATGTGAAGACTGAAGAATAAAAATACAGTAAACCATTCTGTACTTTATTATCATAGATTCCATCAACAATAGAGTAGCCATACAATATTATTACTTCAATAATAACATCATGTTTCCATCTATCTTATCTATGTTCCTTCAGCGCCGAATACGGGGCATAGGACAGAAACCACACCTCTCCAGTTCGAGAGGTGTAATGTTACTGTGTGCAATTCCTGTATGTTGTTGAAACCCATAGTGGTCTTCCTAATGGATTCTCTGAATACTCCGCGTTTCTGGACGAATTGACATGCCGCAGCCAGAGACATTTTAAAATAATCTGATATATCACTGCACCATCATCGTCTTTGGCGCCCTCTTTCCCTGTTGCCGTTAACTCTGCCTTTAGCTATTAATCTCCCATGCTGCTATGTCTCTATATGACCAAAATAAACCCCTACAGCTTTCGTGTTAGAATATTGTTAAGGAGTCATCTTTCTTCGACATTTATTGCTCTTAACAATTCCTGATTTGTCTATTTACCTGTTCATGGTATACATAAAAGTCTGATGTAGCATCTCATTTCGAAATCAGTGATTCTCTTTGTTACTGTTTTATTTAATATCCACGCTTCGGAACCGTATATTGCCACTGGAAATACGCAAGTTATGATCTTACTTAGTTTGGCTTTGCTGCTGGTATCTTGCCAAAATTTTTTCATTTGCGCAAGTTTCGAAGTCGCCATTGTAACTCTTCTCTTGATTTCGACAGCGCAGTTTCCTGAGCTATTTATGTTTGTGCCTAAATACTGGAAATTGTTTCATTCATTCTAAAGATAGCGAATTGCTAAGGAATTTGAGAACGAGAGAACAAAAAATAAGATAAAATAATAATTCTACAAAATACCATATACATTATTCCTTAGATTTCTAAATATATAAAAAAATACCATATACATAATTCCTTAGATTTCTAAATATATAAAAAATACCTATACATTATTCCTTACTTTCTAAATATATAAAAAATACCATATACATCCTCCCTCGGACTTCTAAATATATAAAAAATACCATATACATTATTCCTTACTTTCTAAATCTATACAAAAGACCACATATATCATTCCTCAGATTTACAAATGTATATCTTCTCTTCCAGTCTCTAAAACTATTTTGCTGTCCAATCTCGTTCTCGGACTTACTCTACAAGTGGTCTTAGTGATTCCCGCAAACAGACATCCACAAATACGCAAAACTGTCACCACTAATCCTATGGCCTGCCACATCCAATGTAATTATTCGATTCTGTTACTCTCTGCCCACAGAATAGTCTGACCCGGGCAGTATTGGATTCAGTAATTGTGTCTTAACTAAATCGATTAGAAAGGAAGGGAAACAGATACTCGATTTTTTTTTTTAAACGACTATCATGGAAACAATTTCTAAAACTATCTGAGATTTTTTCGTATATTTGGTCAAGACGACGATTCACAATAATTGTTCCATCTATGATTGCAAAAACACGAATGAGATTCTGGAAATGGACTTGGTGATTTGGGAAGGTGAAACACAATGAGTGTGTAATTCTTTGCGACAATATTTTGTATGATGACCACTATATACAGCCCAATATATTTTCAGCAAGCATATAAAACTCATTGGTCTAAGTACTGGAGGGACTAGAAAGACGATTAGCCACGACTCATGGCAACGTTTTCGGGGTTTCCGCTCCGGCTTAGATAGCATGTGAAAATAAACATGCATAATTAAGTTTTGGGAATACACGGGAGGACACACACAAAAGGACATTTCGATTAAAAAAAATCCTCCATCACGAAAACAGAATAGTACATGGAAAGTAAAAGTCGTCGCTACTATACGGAGAGGAATATTCAATGGTAATTAAAACTGAAGGGACAACGACGAAATAATACGAAACAACATTTTTCTTTCAAATGTCAGTTGGGTTACTGTTTTCAAAGTTTGTGTTAATATCATAGTCGTTGGATATTATCAAATGTGTTTTGTAGAACAGACTAGTTGAGACTGTCAAATGGATGTATTTGTTCCATTATACAAATTGATTCTATATAATAATTTTGAAGTTTATGTGATGACTTCATTTACTGCAGTATCAACAACACATTGAATCGCTCAGTAAGTAGCTACATCAGTGTTAACGTGTCGTGTGAACACAGCACCAGTGATTTCTTGAGGCGTGTTCTGACTCGACTGACAGTTAGTTAGGCAGTTATAAAGTAGGTGATGTCATGCTCAGACTGTCTCAAAAAGCATGCCGGTTTTGTCTAACCACCACACGTAAAGTCTGATATTCGACTAATTTACGCGTATGAGGTACGATAGTTTATCGGCACACCGGATAATGTAGGCGAACGCCAGCAATGCGGTGTGGTGAGACACGTAGAAAGCAATGGCCAGCCAATGCATCGAACGTCACTTCCAGTCATCTCGATTTGTCCGTCTTGCCACTGGTTTCAAATGAGGTCTGACAAGAGTGAGGTCGACGCTCTGTACAACTCCTCCTCACTGTAATCAAAATCATCAGTGCAAGTCATTTTCACATCCATGAACATGGACGCGTATTAGCCTGTGCCCTAAATGCCAACTCTGAGGCTAATCTACAAAGATTTATAGACAGATTCTCAAAGCATGTATCAACTTTGGACTTACTATTAAGACAGAGCAAACAGAAGTCATGTTACAACCAGCACCTGGCAAAAGCTATCTCGAGACTTGCATAAAGGTAAATGGTGTAGCACTGAAAGTTATGAATAGATTCACAGACCAAGGTAGTACGTTATCACAAAATATCAACTTTCATGATGAAGATACAAGGATCGCCAAGGCAAGCAGAACAATCGGCAAATTGTACGCAAATGTGTGGCGTAGAAATGGCATTAACCTACAGACTAAGCTGAAAGTCTACAGAGCAGTGGTACTTCCAGTGCTGTTATACGCTAGTAAAACACAGACTGTGTATAGACGTCATGTGAGAAAACTCAATCACTTTCCCACAACATGTCCCAGAAGGATTGTGAACATCAGATGGCAATACAAGATTCCAGATACCACTGTCCTTGACAGATCTGGTATCTCCAACATTGACACTATCCTGATGTCGACACAGATTCTTTGGGCATGTCATTTGGTACGTATACCAGACCATCGCATGTCAAAGATAAGGACTCGTTAAAGACCTCACTGAAAACCTTTAAAATAAACCAAGATACACGGGAAGACCTTGCACAAAATAGATCTACATGATGCTCTACAGTCAAAAAGGCGCATCGTGTTGTGAATAGAGGAGAAATGCAGCAGCTCAACAGCGGAGAGTAGCTAGAAAGTCAGGGATAGACCAAAATCCGCATGAAGTGGTAATTCAATGCCCGAACTGTCCAAGGACATTTACAGCTCGAATAGGGCTCATTAGCCATCTACGAACTACTAGGCATGGACATTATCCTAACGGAATTTTCAAAAGTAGATGTAACAAATGGTCACCATCACTTGTGATGGACGAACAAACGAACGCACACACGCACGCACGCACGTACGCACGCGCGCGCGCGCGCACACACATGTTACTTTATCGGCTATTTGTTTTTCTTATCTCATCATGTTATCTACTTATTATTGTTTTTAATATCTTTGCTATTTATTATTGTTTCCATGTGCCAGAAAATAGTACAATAGAAAATCTGAGTTTGAAATGAAACATCTGGTATCTGATTGTGTTGAGGATGATTCCATCACGTTATTTTCGGTTACATCATCACTTCAGGAGATTGAACGTATGCAAAATATGTGATTTTCAGTTGATTGATTCTCATTTATAATTAATTCGTAATTGATTATGTAGTGTCACATAGAGTGATTAAAATATGCTATCTGAGCTAAAAATTGGGTTCATAAGGCGTAAATGATTGACTTCATTGTACTCAAGTTTTCACATATGCATCGCAACCTTCTCAACGAGTCCCTCATTAAATCCGTATCGTCCTTATTAAGTCCCTTATCGTCCCCCAAAAGTAACACTGTTTGACTTTTCCCAGATACGCCCCCCCCACTCTCAAGGCACTCATTTCTCGCACCTTCGTAACTTCAAACGATAATCTCCCAGAATCTGGAAAAATATTCACGTGCAAGCAAGACATCATTACGCGTGAATCGAATGATTGCGACTACTTGAGCAAAATGCAAATAACTAAACCACTATGTCAGGAAGATTCTAGGATATTTAAACAAATCAATCCTGGTGATCGGATGTGCATGAATTGTAAAATAGTTCTCTTCAACTGTCAATCGTAATCTTAATATTATTTTAGTTTACCGTTCGTCACGCAAAATAAATAACAAGCCCTCTCTCAGATAACGTCTTGCGAACTGGTCACATAAATTGGCTGCCCTTTGAAGGATCCGTGCTTTTCATTGACTAGAGACACATCGTATTCTGTGCAAGGTATTATGACTATTCTTTCCCTGATGTATTCGTTTCGTAAACTATCGAGCCTGGTGACCACTGCGGCTTTCCTCAAAAATTTCATCTCACATGTCACTATCTTTCTGTAGTGTGGAGGCGATAGAGACCAAATTGGCAGTGATTGCACAGTGACTTCATTGAAGAGAAATAAATGGGAATTACAGACCTCAGCACGACATCAATAATCTGAGCAAAAACGAACACATCAAAATATTTCAGCCGTACACGGGATACTGCAATTAAAGGCACACCGAATTCTCATTAGCGACTAAGCAGCTCACATCGGCTGAGCAACAGCATAGACATCAGCGCACACACTACAAGATTGTTCCAACTAGGATCTTCACAGAACGACAATGTGGCAATCAGGAGCACTTCTGCAAACCTGCAGACCAAAATGTGGTGAACCCAAAACGAACTAAAATAAACAGCTCTTTACATAATAAATATTTGATTGGATGTATAGTAATCGATCGCAGAATAGAAAGGAGTGGCCATATAAACGTAGTGGAACTTTGAGAGTAAATGTAAATGAAGAAGTGGTCATGTATGATAAACTATTATCGATGACTATCGATGAGAAACTGAAAGAATATCTTACAACACGTCGTAAGGCAACGATGCTTGAATAACATTGATAGCGAGCAGGATTGAAAGAAAAATATAAAGAGCGCGACTTAGTGAGAAAATAGTAGACAGTTTAACATCATGACATGGCAAAGAGTTAACGACAATACTAATTTAAAGGGCTCAAAAAAATTGACTTCATAGTACTTATATTTCGTAATATGTATCCCTTCCCTCTCAGGAGAGTAGCATACCGCATGCCAAGAACGCCACCAACGTAATTCTGTTAGATTCAAGCGATAATCCCATGCCCATGGGTCTCTGATAAATTCCTTGTAAACACGACTTCACGTTTCGGCAACAAACCTCTCTTGAATAGAAGGAGAATGACTTAACTACGATGTCACGCATATCCCCGATCCCGCTAACAATACTGGAGACTGAGATTTGTGGAGATTTATGATTGCCTACGCCAGCTGGAATTGCACTAGAAGATAATGCCGATGATTGATTTCCTTATGATAAACATAGCTAAAATTGATGTAAAAATTATGTCTCGTATAAAAATAGAGTTAATTATAGAATCTAAAATTGTTATTTACAACAGTCTCTCGAAAGATGTCAACAAGCAAATAATTTATGCTCCGTTTTGAACAGACCTAATACATAAAATTGCCAAATGAATCTTGATTGTCATTCTTTGAATTACATTGACTTGATGTTATCAAAACTGCCGTTTTTAATGTCGGTGTTGTAATTCATGTTTGGAGGAAATATTACTGAATTACTAGCTACACAAATTCGTAATTTACGATAACTGATAAAAGGTTTATTGTCCCACGTTCGTTCTCAAACTGGTAGTTAGCAGGATGTGTTCCGGAGAAAGGAATGCACTGTCTCATTATTTACAGCTTTTATGAATATTTGCGTCTTCCGACTGTACAAATCCGACTTCTGTATGGCTTCAGGATAACTTTACCTGTGGCAGTGCTTCTCAGTAGCCAGGCCGCAGCAACATATCTACCAAGCCGCGTGAGCTACTCCTTGAAATGAAAAGTTATTTATGAGTATATAGAATATGTTTGGACCAAGTCATGGTCTTTATTTATTTTTTACTGGGCGGTGGTCTGACAAATATTGAGAAGCACTGAACTATGGGATAGGACAGACAACTTCGTAATAAAACCTATTCGGTCTTATCTTACAACATACAATGGGTCACAGTTTTAATATTATTTGTTCCCCTTAGACTGCTACCAGATTGACGTGGGATGACAAGTTATTTCTACTTGTTGATAAAGGAAGTTTCGGAGAGGAGATGGGCGTAATCAAGAAAGTGGCATCTTTCTTTAAAGAATCTAAAAATTCTAAAATCCACATATGAATGGGACGCAGAGTATGTACA
This sequence comes from Meghimatium bilineatum, assembly GCA_034231615.1. Taxonomy (NCBI): domain Eukaryota; kingdom Metazoa; phylum Mollusca; class Gastropoda; order Stylommatophora; family Philomycidae; genus Meghimatium; species Meghimatium bilineatum. The sequence continues at coordinate 34,786,331 of CM067305.1, read as the reverse complement.
CGCTTACATGGATGATAAGTTGGCAATCTTATGGGAATGTTCTCAGTTCCATATTGCCCTGGTTTCAAATAAAAAATAGAGACGATGTCGAAAAGATTGACAAAAAAGTTAAACACATAAACACTTATTTATGTGAAGTAATCGATGCCGTATTTAAAACACACGGTATAAATATTGCCGCAACATACGCAAATCGCAGCCCAACCTGAAGAGAATATTTGATAATATGCGCTGTTGAATGACTACCATCCCATTGTTATCCCTTATGTGAACTGACAAACAAACTTCATGTCATACAACAATCCAACTCACAGAAAGTGCTAACAAATTAAATAAAGACTGGAGACTCCACATAGCAAACCAGTCATGCTAACAGATTAGACCCATTACAGTGTTAGTTTAGGAGTTGAAATACGCGGTATTCAAATTGGCACCACTTTAGAGACGCGACTTTCCAGAGTTTTAGTCGCAGCGAAAGTGGATATTAATGAACTCTAAGAGAAAACTGTTGGCCAGACTTGTTATAATCGACGAAATTCATTAAATTTGACTAAAAAATTTAAATTATGGTTAAACAATTTTGTCACAAAATAGGGAAAGTTAGGTCTGGTTGATTAAAAACCAAAAGCAAAATGTGAGAGTTTGAGAAAAGTTAGCATGACTCGCGTGAAAAGTATATGATTACTGGAAACGTCTAGAAAGATATGCCAAAAACAACTTGGAAGTTAAATCACAATTATGGTTATTATAAGGAACGAGATTTGGATAGAGAAAGAGAAAAGGGTGACTCATATGAAGAGCAACGGTTACAACTGTGATGTCTGGCTCAAAAGGGGAGCCAAGAAAAGCACAAATGTGAACTTTCATCGATGTTGTAAGGTGCGACTAAGGAGGATATAGTGCTGGAGTTGAAAGTTCTATCCGTACATAAAGGCGACCAATAAGCCAATGCTGAAAACGCCAAATATGTCAGGCCAATTATGGACACACACACACACATATAGGACATATATGTATATATATGTATATATATATAATAAAGATATTTATTCAACACTTAGTTCTGTGTTAAGCTTGTTATTTCAGTTTTATATCCAGGCCTCACATTGCTTTATGATATCTCTACTAGCTAGTTTCTTAAGGTGTTTCATCTGTTTCTTATTATCTGCACATCATCATCGGCAAGCATATCCGAACAGGATGTAGCCTTTCGAACATGTAGTCATAACAGCCTTTCGAAACTTCTGTCGATCTTGAGCCAGTCTTCCTGATTCTGTTACTGTGATTTTCAGGTTGTCTTTGATATCTTGCGTCCATCTTCTTCTTGGTCTGCATTTTGTTCATCTCCCTGATATGATTCCCTCCATTATGGTCTTTTCTAGGCTGTCACTGCGTTTGATTATATGCACAATTTAAAACAATATCAGTTCTGCAATGCTTTCTGATGGTCATTCTAAATGTTTATCCTATCCAACTTTAACCCAGTTTCCGAAAGCTATTCCTTCTATAGAACCATATCATTTATTAATGCCGTAGGGGTGTGAGATGTTAGCGATATCACATTTCGGAGGCTCTGAGGGCGGTAGCCATCTCCTCTCCCTCGGAGTCTTTACTTCCAGGATTAATCCCTACCCATTTAAGGCTGGGAACCCATTAAAGAAGCACATGGGAGCCGTTGCGATCTGAAAAACATTTCCGCCTCAACTTGGGAAAGAACCCAGGACCACTCATATGCGAAGCCAGTGCTCTAACCACTTCGCTACGCGGCTCCCTATCTCCCTGTACCCTGCATTGATCCACGCTTACATGGCTACTTTCCCTGCACCCTGCATTGATCCACGCTCACAGAGCTACTTTCCCTGTACCCTGCATTGATCCACGATCACAGGGCTACTTTCCCTGTACTCTTCATGATCCACGCTCACAGGACTACTTTCCCTACACCCTGTATTGATCCACGCTGACAGTGCTACTCTCCATGTACCCTGTATTGCGTGTAATGACTGTATTGACTGAACGTTATCTATTTTTATCCATGTACTTGATATGATACATCCGATTTCAACAGGGCTTTTTTGTCTCATTAATCTTCCTCAACAAGGGACAGCTGACCCTTAACATTTTCTAGATACAATCCGTCTCTCCAATCACCGTGTTGCTATTCTGGGCACCCATTAAATATACGTGCAACTATTGGTCATTTCCTGGAATCTAAATACAGATCACATGTTTCTAAACATATACATACACTGTAACGTGATCAGAATGATCTCCCCCTGCTTACTTATCAACAGGACCAGCTTAAAATATATCAGCACACATTGATAACGCCCTTCTACAGAACATAGGGACCTTCGTGCTGATCTCACACAGCGTCATACACAGTGGCTGATGTTAGTGATCATTGATCACTTTGTGTTTACTTATTTTTCCAGCCAATGAAAAGCACGGAAAAGTCAGTTCAGCTACGAATAATGACACTAAATTAGGTCAGAGCGAAGGACATGTATCTGGAAAAAGGTTTGCCTTGATTAACTAGTGTATCACGTGACCTAAAGAATTAAGCCTGTCTCCTAAAGGATTGATTGCAGAATGTATCTTATACAAGCAATGTCTGCGACAACTATCAACTAAGAAACGCAACAGGTAACGAGTGGAATATAATTTGACCACAAGGTATGGAACTGATGTCGGTGTCGACAACAAGAACCAAGTATATTATTATATTTTTGTCTTATATCTATTTTTGTACCGTTATTCAGGCTCGTAGAATTGGGGGGGGGGGGAGGTGGTTTGAGGTGGTCTCAAACCTCAGCAAATTGAAACATGACTTTCAGTACTAGGAATTTGGCCAATAGGCGGCCACAAAGCCAAACAACCGTCCCATCTCAACCCCAAGTAACCATTTTGTCTTATACAGATCAGCATATTTATCATAAGAAGGAAGAATTGACACATAAAAATACACGAATTATCTTATTTTTAGGTAACCGCCCTCCCTTGAGACGAACGTATCTAGGCATTGCCGTTTTGTTACACAGAATAGTCTGCATGAGACGGAACTGTATAACTGTATTGTCTCTGCTGTCACTGTTTAACAAATATTATTTTATCATCATTTAAATAAGATGTACTTACAGATTTATATATTACCAGAAGTTGCACTAAAAAGTACTTACGTATTTATATATTACCATAAGTTGCACAAAAATGTACTTACATATTTATATTTATCAGAAGTTGCACTAAAATGTACTTACAGATTTATATTTTACCAGAAAGTTGCACTAAAATGTACTTACAGATTTATATATTACCAGAAAGTTGCACTAAAATGTACTTACAGATTTATATTTTACCAGAAAGGTGCACTAAAATGTACTTACATATTTATATATTACCAGAAAGTTGCACTAAAATGTACTTACAGATTTATATATTACCAGAAAGTTGCACTAAAATTGAACTAGAGTTTAAAAAATGTTTTGACACTGAGATTATAGATCGTGAAATAAAGTGAGAAATGTACATGAACAATGAAGGAGGAATAGATTCAGTTGGAAAAGTAAAAGAACACATTAAAGTTGACAACTCGTGGTAATTTTTCACTTTCTTATTATGTGTTCCATCTCAAATTCCTGAAAAGTAACAGGATGTAGTTAAAAGAACTAGATACATGTATCATAGTTTGCAGCTTGGCTGATATATATATATGTTCGTTTCGGCCTGTCGCATCCGACTTTAACATGTATTCTGGTTTGCTTTGAGCCTCTTTGGGATAGGGCAACCAACTCCACACCGATAACTCCGACACAGTATGCCATTGCTTTCTAAACGGCCCGGATGCACAATTGCCTGCGAGTGGATTTGAACCGGGTGCCGTGGCCGTCATAGATTCGCTCTATACCACGCCACCAGAGACATGCACTATATACCAAATACTAAAATAAATATCTATATGAACTATATTCTAAATACTAAAATCAATATCTGTATATGAACTGTACATCAAAATATTAAAATAAATCTCTACATGAACTGTATATCAAACATAAAAAGTAATATCTATGTGAATCGTATGCCAAATACTAAAACCAGTCTCTAAATCAACTATATGCCTTATATATATTTATTAGTAGCATATTCGATTCAGGACGTGGCTATCACACCAGAATTTTTTGGCTGTAATTATGTTCTAGACAATATTAATACGTTCAGTAGTGTGCCATTGCTTTTTGAACGGTTAGAATGCACAATTCCCTGTGGCGAGATTCGAAACCAGTACCTTGGCCGTCACAGAAGCGCGCTGTGCCACGCAGCCACAGAGCCGGATATATTTATACACATAAATCTCACCAGACAATGCTTGTGTTGGAAAGATGAGCCTTACGGAAAATTATTTCTTTTACAAGCCATAACTACCGACATACCCATGCAAAAAATATATTTTATACAGAGCATATATTGGATTGAGCTATATATAGCATATAGCTACGGAGTTACGTGCTATGAGAGGTACTCTCAGTAGTCGGCGTGCCGCTTCGTTGAGAGGGATGGAGTACATATGGGAAACCGAGTACAGTGAAGTCAATCTTCTATATAGCAATAGCTATATAGAATATTCTAAATTTCTCGTGTGGATCTCATAGGACAACTTCCTACTTCCTCTATCCTCTAGCCAACTATATGTTCCTCTCTTTTCAAGACAGCAGCAATTCATTGATGGTCATATTCATACACTTTCATATACCGTCCATGAATAGTGACTGACATTCTAAGATCCGTCCATGAATAGTGACTGACATTCTAAGATCCATCCATAAATAGTGACTGACATCCTAAGATCCGTCCATGAATAGTGACTGACATTCTAAGATCCGTCCATGAATAGTGACTGACATTCTAAGATCCGTCCATGAATAGTGACGGACATTCTAAGATCCGTCCATGAATAGTGACTGACATTCTAAGATCCGTCCATGAATAGTGACTGACATTCTAAGATCCGTCCATGAATAGTGACTGACATCCTAAGATCCGTCCATGAATAGTGACTGACATTCTAAGATCCGTCCATGAATAGTGACTGACATTCTAAGATCCGTCCATGAATAGTGACGGACATTCTAAGATCCGTCCATGAATAATGACTGACATCCTAAGATCCGTCCATGAATAGTGACTGACATCCTAAGATCCGTCCATGAATAGTGACTGGCATTCTAAGATCCGTCCATGAATAGTGACTGACATTCTAAGATCCGTCCATGAATAGTGACTGACATCCTAAGATCCGTCCATGAATAGTGACTGACATTCTAAGATCCGTCCATGAATAGTGACGGACATTCTAAGATCCGTCCATGAATAGTGACTGACATCCTAAGATCCGTCCATGAATAGTGACTGACATTCTAAGATCCGTCCATGAATAGTGACTGACATTCTAAGATCCATCCATAAATAGTGACTGACATCCTAAGATCCGTCCATGAATAGTGACTGACATTCTAAGATCCGTCCATGAATAGTGACGGACATTCTAAGATCCGTCCATGAATAGTGACTGACATCCTAAGATCCGTCCATGAATAGTGACTGACATCCTAAGATCCGTCCATGAATAGTGACTGACATTCTAAGATCCGTCCATGAATAGTGACTGACATCCTAAGATCCGTCCATGAATAGTGACTGACATTCTAAGATCCGTCCATGAATAGTGACTGACATTCTAAGATCCGTCCATGAATAGTGACGGACATTCTAAGATCCGTCAATGAATAGTGACTGACATCCTAAGATCCGTCCATGAATAGTGACTGACATTCTAAGATCCGTCCATGAATAGTGACTGACATTCTAAGATCCATCCATAAATAGTGACTGACATCCTAAGATCCGTCCATGAATAGTGACTGACATTCTAAGGTCCGTCCATGAATAGTGACGGACATTCTAAGATCCGTCCATGAATAGTGACTGACATCCTAAGATCCGTCCATGAATAGTGACTGACATCCTAAGATCCGTCCATAAATAGTGACTGACATTCTAAGATCCATCCATAAATAGTGACTGACATTCTAAGATCCGTCCATGAATAGTGACTGACCTAAGATTTTATCCAAGATATTTGGGGATTGTAGCTAGAAGTTACGGAGTTACGTGCTAGTACTTTCGGCATGACCCGTCGTTGATAAGGACGGAGTATATATGGGGTAACAACTGTTACAAAATGTACTTCTACGCCTTTTCTATTGAATATAGGCGGCAGGAAATGGTAATCATAATACAAGCGGCAGGCAACAGAATGACTGTTAATCAATGACAGAAAATAAAAGATTCTTGATCGAAGGATAAAAACATAGCAGTTGCTAACGAAAACAAGAGGATTGAGGAATCTATCCATTGAAGGAATGTCATTGTATTCTTTGTGAAACCGGCACGCAATCTGGTAATGGTAATATAACATTTAAAAATAGCACATTGATAATTTGCGAATGATGTAGTTACTGATGGTGTAGTTAATATACGAACGTTATTGTAACTGATACAATTATTTGATTTTGTAGTTAAAATACAGATGAGGATGTGGGTGATACAATTTGTCTCGCTGTACATTGAATCTTCACTCGAAAAGTTCTCAGCATTTCCCTCTCAAGATATTATTCAGTGTGTATCGGCTGTCCGCACTCACTCTGTGTTGACCGATCTTATATATTATTTATTAGTATATAAATTTGAGGCTTTTACTTAAAAAAAAAACCTGCTTTAGAATCTAAACTCTTTCATCATCATCAAGTGCCGTCTCCGCAACGAAGGTTGGCTGCAACGTATCTCCAACATCTCCTGTCTCTTGTCTTGGTGGTGCACTCTGCTAGACTGTAACCTGTCCATCGTGTAATGTTACTCTCCCACTTGTATCTCTGCCTACCTCTTGCTGGCTTCCCTTTGACTTTACCCTCAAGTAAGGTCTTCAATAGGGTGTCATGTTTTTTAATGTGTCCAAAGTATTTTATTTGCCTGATCTTTATTTCTCTTAGTAGTTCTTTCTTCATATTAAGTGTCTTTAGCACCTCTTTATTTGTTTTCTTCTCTTTCCATGATGTTCTCCCTATTCTTCTATATACCCACATCTCAAAGGCATCAATTTTGTCTTCTAATTGTTTATTTAGTGTCCATGTTTCTGAGCCATACATTAATATGGAATAGATGTAGCATTTTATAATTCTCATTTTTAACTTGTTTGTAATTTGTTTAGATATTAATAATTTCCTCATGTCATTGAATGTTCTTTTAGCCATTCCTATTCTCCTTTTAACTTCTAAACTCTTTAAGGAAATAATTAGTTGTGGTTTAATGAATGTTCTATGAAAATATGTTTTTGGTGCAAATTACAATCCATCTTTTGCATCGCCATTACGTTTAATAAAGACATCCTTTTATCTGCTTATAATGACATGTTTAGCTTTTTATGAAATGAAGTAAATTCTACCAGAAGTCAACATCATCACTGATGATTTATAGATACACATCCTTTTACACCGTTATTATACAACTGGCAATTTTTAGGATCATATTCGTTGCGTATGCTGAGATTTTGAACACCTTTAATCTAGATACGTTTTGCCCACATTTTACAGTTTTTGCTGGATATCAAAAGTGTAAGATGTTACATTGTAAATAGAATTGTGATCTTGTAACGGATCTCGTGATTAGGTGAGCCATACAAAGCAATAACAATGAACACATTTTTAAAATAGAACTTTGTAAACTCGTAGAGAATTAACACGTAAATGATAAGATTCGTGACCATGGGAAATATAAGTTTGCTATTTGGAGAAACGCCTTCTAGAATGTCTCATTTAACTACTACAGTGATTTTCATGCCTGTCTTATTCTGCTTCTTATTTCTGTTGAACTTCTTCCATCTGCTGTAATCGCTGTACGTAAATACTTGAATTAGTGGACCTGCTTTAATAATATATCATTCTCTTTGATCTTGCACCCTTTTATTTTACATCTGTTACTTCTGTCTTCTTGATGTTTAGAAAGAGGACTTTCTCTTTACTTTCTGCCACTACTAAATTCATTAATTCTGGAAGGTTTTCGTCACTTTTAGCAATCACAACAGTGTCTTCCGCATTTCGTAAATTATTTATTTTAAGTCCTCCCACTGATATTCCTGGGATATCAACCATTGCACACATTATTTTTTCACTGTATAAAGAGAAAGTATACATTCTTTCTAACTCCATGTTTTATTTGTTGATAAGGACCAAATTTATTTCCTACTTTTATTGCTACTATTGGTTGCCAGTGCATGTTCTTGATGATTCTTAAATCCTTACTGTCGATATTCAAATTCTTTAGCATGTGCATAACTTCACTGTGTTTGCCTTTATCAAATGCCTTTGTGTAGTTTATGAAACAGAGGTACATGTCTATTTTTACCTCTATAGACTTCTATATTATTGTTTTCAAAATATATATAGCATTGTTGGTACCTATGCCTTCTACGAAGCCACATTTCTCTGGACATATTTCTGTTTTTATTGTGTTTCTGACTCTCTTCATGATGATTCTGAAAAGTTAGTTTTGTTAATTGGCAATGATACTGTTATATAACAATGATACTATTATTTATTTCACTATCGATCGAAGTTACATGTGGTCGAAAATGTTACAGTGAGACAATATTCAAGAACTTGTTAGTAAAGATACCATTGCTAGAACTACGGTCGTGACTATGACTCTATCTTCACGTGACTATTACTATATCTCCACGTGACTATGACTGTATCTTCTCTTGACTCATCTACACAATGTATCCATGACACTGTTTGGTACTTGTGGTGGCGAATGTTAGAAGAAAAATATAACGAGAGTTAGAGCCTTGATATAAGACATTTTGTCTAATAGGAAAACTGCTTTCTAAAATGACTCTTTTGACTTTATCGTGATTTTAATTAGTCAAGTTGTGTTGATAGCCAATGAAATTCATGGGAAAAGTCAAACAAGTCAATTTAGAAGTTTGTTTTTCATTTAGTCAACAGGTCTTATTTTACAGATGGTCACTATTCAACCATGGTATCTGACTAGCAGAGTTTCAGCACGTTTCAAGCATCCTGAAGTTCAAAACGCGGTCATTCCCAGGAAATTAACAGCAGATTTCTGCCATTCTAACTCCCATTTATTGGATTATTCCGTGCCCAGATCCATAAACTGTAATCTCCGCTGTGCGCAAGTGTGACACATTTTGCTGTAATTAGTAAAGTGGCTTGAACGCCAGAAGTGTTATCTGTAAACACAAGTTTTGGTTAGACCGTTTCTTGTGAAGTCGGTTTAAAATAGTCAATGTGTATTGAATTCAGTCAGCAACGTATATATTTCTTCGTCTTCTGCTGCTATCAGTTTCCTATGTTCTCTTGCCCAAACCAGTGTTTACCAGTATTTTGTAGTTCATCTATCTATTTGTATATACGCTGTCATCATTATGTGCCTCGCGACGTAAGGGGTAGAAGATTTCTCTTGAGATGACATCCCTGTGTGCTGTGTGTAGACTTATTTCGGTAGCCTCTTTAATTTTGTGGTCCATCTTTTGTATGGTCTGCCTCTGACTTAGCTGTTTATGCACCACATTTTTCTCACTCACAGGATAATATTTAATAAAGTTCTGTAGTGGAGAAAAGCTTATTATTCATATATACTTTCAATCCAGGATCTACCTGACGTAGTGGTCAGTCGTGTGCAGCTTCGTAGAGAGGGACGGCGTACATATGTGGAAACACGAGTACAATTAAGTAAATCCTCAAGGAAAGATACTTGGAATAAAATGATATTTGCTAGATGCTCCATGGAGGTTGTCATTTCAGAATTACCTGAATCAAGAACTCCACTTTTTCAGTGTTATAAATTTATGATATTACATAACTGGACTCGGGTCCACTGTTGAAAGCAGAGTACCTTATCACAAGCGCTACAAATTAAATAACCGACTCCCTTTCCAGATACATAAACTGTCACTCTCTCATGTACGTTAAAAACAGTGGACTAAACAATAGAATGAGATTTTATGACTGAATAGTTCCTTGGTGGTGTCTGCATTTTTTTACGTCTCACTGTAGCTTTGTTTACTCAAATATTACAATGCACATTAATCCACTTCCATGACACTATATTGTTAATGGTAACAGTAAAATGTAACTCCCAGTACTGAGTTTGTCTAATACATCACACTAATAATGTGAACACGTGAACAAGAAAACGATTCCTTTACCCATGTTACATCTGAAGCAACATTGTTTCTATCTGTTTGTGTGTTATTTATGTACAAGTAGGTATACTGACCATTCTAGTACGATTTGTCTAGTGATATGTACTTGTTCAGAAACCTGATTCAATATTACACTGGGAGCCCCTTAATGCCAATATTTTTGGAAACAACTAAAGTTTGCATGAACCAAAACAGTAAATTCCGTAAATAAGTACATTTTGTAGTACTTACTACAAAAGCCTAGTACTACTAATAGAAAAGATAATACAAACAATGCCAATAAAAATAACAATAACATGTTACTACGGATCACACCCATCATCGTATCTTCTCTGTTTTTTTTTAATGTGTGGTAATTTTATAATAATTTCGTAGTAATGCTGACGTTACAATTGTAAAAAGTTGAGAGTATTAAAATGTGACCATTATTAAAGGACTACATCTAAACTCTAGTATGGGGATGTATGATGGACTACATCTAAACTCTAGTGTGTGGCTGTATAACGGACTACATCTAAACTTTAGTATGTGGCTGTATGATGGACTACATCTAAACTCTAGTGTGTGACTGTATGACGGACTACATCTAAACTCTAGTGTGTGGCTGTATGATGGACTACATCTAAACTCTAGTGTGTGGCTGTATGATGGACTACATCTAAATTCCATTATGTGGCTGTATGACGGACTGCATCTTAACACTAGTTTGTGATTGTATGACGGACTGCATCTTAACGATAGTTGTGATTGTATGACGGACAGCATCTTAACGATAGTTGTGATTGTATGACGGACTGCATCTTAACACTAGTTTGTGATTGTATGACGGACTGCATCTTAACACTAGTTTGTGATTGTATGATGGACTACATCTTAACGCTAATTTGTGATTGTATGACGGACTACATCTTAACGCTAGTTTGTGATTGTATGACGGACTACATCTTAACGCTTGTTTGTGATTGTATGACGGACTACATCTTAACGCTAGTTTGTGATTGTATGACGGACTGCATCTTAACACTAGTTTGTGATTGTATGACGGACTGCATCTTAACGCTAGTTTGTGATTGTATGACGGACTGCATCTTAGCGCTAGTTTGTGATTTTATGACGGACTGCATCTTAACGCTAGTTTGTGATTGTATGAAGAAGTTGATATATATCTTGTTATGGACGTGGTGATCAACCAAGTGTATTTTCAAGTGTACTTTTTACAAATCATAAGGGCAGGCAAAGGCTTAGCAGCAATGAAGGTTATGGCTGCTGCGCAATGTGACCAAAGATTGTTATTTCTTTTGTACCAGGGTTTGGTAGTGGCTGTGGTGGAATATGCACTGGCAATTCTGACTCTTAGCCAAGCTCAGATCGAAAGACTGGATATAGTCCAGAATGCAGCAATGCGTATCATTCTTGGATGCACAAGAGACACATCGACAAGAGCTATGCGATACCTACTTGACTGCCCAACAGCTGAGCATAGATTACAGTATTGCCGTGCACGGGCGTACCTTCAAATACATGCAGATAAGGAACACCCGTTGCATTCCGAAATACAGAAAGTTAAAGGCAGCAGACTCAAGAGAGGAAGGTCGTGGATGGGACGTGCTGAAGATGTAATACAAAGCGTGTGCCGATTACAGGATGTGGCAGTTGGTGCGGAATGGATAGGTCTACCCACAGATTTCGAAACTTGTTTGAGAGTAGTAATATCACTTAGCAGGGAATGCAGAGAATGGTGTCCCACAGCTGTGGAGAAAGAAGTGCAGGCTTTAATCAGTGAGAATACCAAAGAGGGGGATGTGATTATATACACTGAGGGATCTGTAATTAGGCATGTTCCCAGTGCTTGGGCCTTTACAGCTCAGTGCGCACGTAAAACGATCAAGGAGGAAAGTGGTGCCTTTGCGGTCACTACGAGTAGTATGACCATGGAGACTATGGCGGTGACCAAGGCATTTGAGTGGCTACGCACACAGAAAGTAACGCAGGTCTGCATCTTGAGTGACTCTATGAGTATGATTAAGAAGGTACAAGTGGGTCTCGTTCGCGAACAGTGGATTGAGGCCTTGAGAAATGCGAGCTTGAAGGCGGTTACATTTATTTTCGTGCCGGGACATGTGGGCGTTCGAGGCAATGAAAGAGCGGATCAACTGGCATCGTGTGCGATTGTGGCAAAGGGCGATGGGGCAATGGATCGCGCTGACGTTTTGAACTCCTTAAGATATATAACACGTGAGAGTGAGACGAATGTGGATGATGATTCCTTTTCAATGGCTAGGATTAAAGATCAGGGATTGAGATGCGGTGTTGCTAGAGGTGAACATTTTGGAGGGCGCAGAAGAATGATGGTCAACCAGCATAGGACCGGTACTGTCAGCAGAAGTGTGATGGCGGATACACTCAAGGAGAGATCGGAGCAACTATGGATGTGTCCAGTTTGCAATGATGATGATCCGACGACTAACTAACTAACAAGTGTATTTTCGCTACAGTTTTTTATTGCTTTGTTAAAGATCCGGATGCCCAATTGTCTGTGGCTGAAATTGAACAGCGTACCGTTACCCGCAGAAACACACTCAGTATCTGTCTGTAACATAGCTCTCCGATATGCACTCAGAACCGCACAGTGAGCCGAACTACTTGAGGGAGTCGTTATAATTAGCTAATTGCCGTGCATGATGCCTGTGTTTGTATTTCTCAAACTGTGTTTGTATTTCTCAAACTGTGTTTGTATTACTCAAAGTACAACATCGGTTTCTCTTTTTAACTCATTAAACAGAATGAGGACCCATCAAATCTACCCCTCTTCTCACCGTATCTATAGACCCAAATCATTATATGTGTGAAGTCATTCATCTGGACTGACTCGACTGTTCAATTGTCATTTTGCATATACTTTGTGGTCGTCAGTCAATGAAAGTCACGGGAAAAGTTAAACAGCGTCACTTTTCTCGAATGATCCGAGATCTGAGCACAGGACTATCATGGAGAGGGACTTGATAGTACGTAACCTTATCTACAGCTCTGATTTATTCACTGTCTGTATTTGGGATCAATTTGAAAATGTGACCGGAACTATATTTTAAGTATTCAGCCGCTGACCGCAGTTCTTGTTCACATGTTGAAGCCACTATAATTGTTTGTAAGTAGATTTAATAATAACAAAACACATACAATTATCATCATCATCAAATGCTGTCTCCGTAAACAACGTTGGCTGCAACGGACATCTAAGATCCACTGCCTTGGTGGTTCACTCTGTCAGACTGTATCCTGTTCATCTTCTGATGTTTCTCTTCCAACTTGTGTCCCTGCCTTCCATTTTTCGTCCGCACAACTCCACCACCAGGTAAAGTCTTCAAAAAGGTGTCATGTCTTTTAATATGTCCAAAATATTGTATTTATTTTATGTTTATTTCCATTAATCGTTTTTTTTTACATCCACATGTTGCCAGAACATCTTTGTTCGCGATCTTATCTTTCCACGTTGTCCCTATTCTTCTTTATATCTACATACCAAATGCATAAATTATGTCTTCAAATTGTTCCTTCATTATCCATGTTTCTGCACCATACATTAATACAGAATAGATGTGGCATTGTATAATTCTCATTTTCAACTTGTTTGCAATTTAGATGTCAATATTTTCCTCATGTCGTTGAACGTACTTTAAGCCATTCCTATTTTCCTTTTGTCTTCTGTTTCACATCTACGTGCTATCATAATTTGTGCTATTATAAAATGATACAAGATGACTATAGATAGAAGTAAGAATGTTAGTCACGACGGAGAAATGAACAAAAAATAACTAACTGCAATAGACTATAAATCGTAACTTTCGTCAGTTTACAAGCCTGATACACAATTTCACCTCAACACGAACGGCGGCTAATCCGACTTTTCTAGTGTTTTTAATTGGCTGGTGACACAAAGTATACCGAAACTGACCAATTAAAAGTAAGGAAAAAGTCAAAGTAGCCTTATGCAGTGGCGCAGTACTCAGACCTGTCAAGTGACGATTGATACGCTACAAATTTAAGAAGTGTAAGCTAGAAGCAATCATTGTTAACATGTAGGAGACTGTAAATATTTCCATATATTCTTATCTATTCCTTGATCGTTTTACCATATATATATTTATTTAGTTATTATAACCATTATTATATCATTACTGACTCTTTCGTTAACCTGACGAAACTGATAAGAAAGAGAAGGACATCTTGGCATTTTAGTAATTACTTTTAATTATAATCGGTTTTTGGATCAGTTAAAGTGAGCAGACAAAGACTCATTCTGAATTATGAAAGATAACATGAACATTATCAAATCTCTGACAGATTTATGTTGATTGCAAGACTTGAAATGGTGGTATGTTAAAATAGTGTATAATAGTTTCGTACGAGCCTGTCAAAATTTATGTTACAATTAAACGATTTACTAGAAAATCTCAACTGAGTCTAGGTTAAATCTTAGTAATACCAAACAAAGGTGAATAATTAATATAAAATCAAGCTAACAACAGTTAACAGAAGAACAGACGGGGATAATTATTATAAGAACATATTAGAGCAATCGATGTACGAATAAATTAGAAAAATCAATGTACAAACAGTCTAGAACGATCAATATGAGTACAGACTAGAACAAGCAATGAACGAACAGGCTAGAACAATCACTGAACGAACTGGCAAAAACAAACAATGCATGAACAGACTAGAACAAACAATGTATGAACAGGCTAGAACAATATATGAACGAAAATAAAGAACAATTGGTACTTTCCTAGAACACGCCACCACATGTGTAATTATTTCCCTTGTATAATTTTGCAAATTTCATGCTCATCATTTAATAATTGAAATATTTATTTAGGGTTGGTGTTAGGGTTAGTTATGTAAAACACAACAATCCTAACCCTAACCCAAATGTTAAAATAAATTAATATTTAAATTATTAACTGATGAACATGAAATTTAAAAACATAGACAAGAGAAATAATTCGACTATGTGGTGGCGTCTACTGGGACACTACCGAACAATCAATGCTCAAACAGAGTAAAACACACAATGAACGAATAGACTAGAACAATCAATAAACCAACCGATTACACCAATTAATGTACGAATATTGAACAATCAATGAACTAACAGATTAGAACAATTAATGAACAAAAAGAATAGAATAACCAATGCACGAACAGACGACTAGAAAGATCAATGAACGAGCAGACTATAACAATCAATAAACTAAAAGAATAGATCAATCAATGTATGAATATAGAATAATCAATGAACGAATAGATTAGAACAATCTATGTACGAAGATAGAACATGCAATGAATGAACAGGATAGAACAATCAATGTAAAAACGTAGAGCAATCAATGAGTGAACAGAATAGAGCAATCAATGTACGACCACATTAGAACAATCAATGAATGCACATATTAGAACATTCAAATAATGAACATCTAGAACAATCAATAAATAAACAGATTAGATCTACTAATGAACGAGTCAGACTGGGGACAAGAAATAAATGAATTAGCTGCAATATTTTAATGCAAAAGCACAGACTGGAGTCAAAACAGAATATCGCAGCAACCAGCACAAAAGAAACGAATGTCAAAAGAACAAAGATTTGAAGCATTCAAAATTCCGGCGTAATACATCAACAGACAGAAATGTTCACCGTTCATAATCAAGATTTGGTGCTCACAATAAAACTAATTACACGTATCCAACAGTCGAAAAGGCTTAGAAACTTATCGACTCTGTCAAATAGTAGAACTCGTAGACAGCCAATAAACCTATATATGCCGGCTGGTTTCATTTCTTGCTGAGTGTTGAAGGTTCATGATATATACAATAATATGTTAATGTATGTAGGTCCCCAATTTTGTTATCTTGCAGACGGGCATTAAATAGAACAGCGACCAGTTAAGCATTATCTCTCATAGGTGAAGGTTCTATGCGATCAAGTCACTAGTAGACCCGTATTTCTCAAAAATGAATCTTCTATGCGATCAAGTCACTAGTAGACCCGTATTTCTCACAAATGAGCCGTCTATGCGATCAAGTAGCAACCAGACAGAGAACTCGTGATCTCGTGCCCTTCCTTTTGCGCTCCCTTTTTAAAAATATATTTGTGCTAAACGTATCTGCACCCGTGAGTAGTTTGTTTCTAGGCAGTGCGCTCATTAGCCTCGCACTTCTCAATTTTTAGGATTCACACCATTGCTCCGAAGTACTCTACCATGGAACCACTATACTACAGAAAGGGCACAAGATACTATTTGCTTGAAAACACAACATTTTTACATTCTACTCACGTGACCCAGCCATAGCAATCTATATTTTATTATATGTTTTATGGTAAATATATATTTTTTTTAAGCTCCAATGAAAACTTCAATGTATTTATGAAGACACATATCGTCACTTATCGAGCTTCGTGATTTAATGTTTTTAAAACCAAATTAGTTTCATTAGCTCATTTCCCCCCCTTTAAATACTGGTAATCCATTAATATCCTAAAAGCTTGAATGTCCGCCTTAAGGATTCTTGAAGATGTCAAAATGAACTATTAACAAACATTAGTGTTTAATGTGTATGTTGTGATATATATATATATATATATATATATATATATATATATATATATATATATATATATATATATATATATATATATATATATATATATATATATATATATGCTGTCTAGTTCACTTTGTGATCTCGTAGAATTCTGTCTGCAGCATGAGTTAAAGCAGAGTTTAGAGCAATTAAGTGAAACATCTGATTTCGTTCTTAAACTCCTAACGTTTAGCAGGATGTACTCCGAAGTGTGTTGTGTCGGAGTTTGCAGCTTGACTGCAACCTGTACATCTTTCTGCCTGCCACTGCAGCAAGGCTTCTGGGTAATTCTGATCCTCTATGGGATGGGGCAGCCAACCTCATCCCCTAAACATCGTTAGTGCTTTCTACAACATATATGGAAGTAACATTATTCAGAAACTTTGCTCCATTTAGAAACCCGGTACCAGACCTCAATAATTTTATTCATGAAATTATGATTACCTTTAACCTCGTCCAAGTAAAGCAAGGCTTTAGAAAAGTTAATTGCGGACATCATGTTGTACACAGGCGACGCGCTGGACAAATGTATATTGCACACATCGTGATGCACTCAGGCGACGCGCTGGACAAATGTATATTGCAGACATCGTGATGCACACAGGCGACGCGCTGGACAAATGTATATTGCAGACATCGTGATGCACACAGGCGACGCGCTGGACAAATGTATATTGCAGACATCGTGATGCACACAGGCGACGCGCTGGACAAATGTATATCGCACACATCGTGGTGCACACAGGCGTAAATCCCTAGTTTACGGCTTCTAGATAGAAGATCGAGGAAAGATAAAGCAAGTCCATATATGGAATAGTCCAGGATAATTTCGTATCAGCTCAGATTAATAATGTATTTGATGTTTTATGTGTTTTGATTGACTGCCGACGAAGTGTATACGCATTGACCAACGAACATTCGGGACAGTCCAGATTAATGACTCACCACGTAGGATTTTCATGAGAATGTTTTTATAAGCTTGGGAAGGACAGCTTGGAAAGTTTTACAACTAATGAAATCCTGAAACTAAGCAAGTTGTAGGCGCTCACCAACCCCCTACATAACTGTATTTACTTGTGGTGATCTTAGAGAATGTCTGGCTGATCACCCCTGTCTACTTCGACTATGCTTTAATGTAGCCTGTAGAAGAGAAACGTACGAATACTTCTCTGCATATGTCACTTCTGCCTGATGTAAACCCGGTTAGATCTTCAATGATAGAACAATATAATATATGCACATTTGTAATCTCCCTTGGGCAATGCGTATCTCGTTTGGAGATATAGAAAATCCCTCAAAATATAGTATTTGTGATTCACTGTCTGAGTTTATGGACATTTATTTTTACTTACCGAATTTTTATCAGTTAAATGTGTAATTTATTGTACTAGTGTCCAAAAATGTTTGTTTAATATGCCCTTTATTATTTCACTTTGAACAATGTTATGCACCGCCGTTTTCTTACACACAATATTCGTAGTAGTGTAACTCGCAACGTAGAACTGGCGAGATTCTCCGTTTCGTTGCATTGTTTTAATGGTATGTCTAATTTTTCTTTTATTTGTTTAAGAAATCTACTTTAAAAATCCAAGATGTATCATTGCGTTTAGGCTCAAAACAAACTATTGTTATTGCGTTAAATACTGAATCAAGTATAAAGGTTACTATAAAATCCTAACTATGCTAAAAATAAATAACTAGCAATAAAACAAAGAACAAGAACAATTTTCCACGTTACTGTCCAACAGAGACCTTTCTCAAGAAACATATAACAATAGAAATAAATCACACAGAAACATTAAAAATGTTTAAAATTGGGAAGGCTTAGACATGTTTTTTTCTCACCACAAAACATTGCCAAGTGAAGACGCGCCATGCATATCTAGTAAATGACATGTACTTCGTAGACTCAAAATTGAGCTGTTTATAGTAAAATCTCAACGAATTTGTTCCACTGTGTTTAGACACATAAACGTCCCACATCGCAACGAAGTTGTTCCACTGTGTTTAGACACATAAACGTCCCACATCTCAACGAAGTTGTTCCACTGTGTTTAAACACATAAACGTCCCACATCTCAACGAAGTTGTTCCACTGTGTTTAGACACATAAACGTCCCACATCTCAACGAAGTTGTTCCACTGTGTTTAGACACATAAACGTCCCACATCTCAACGAAGGTGTTCCAATGTGTTTAGACACATAAACGTCCCACATCTCAACGAAGTTGTTCCACTGTGTTTAGACACATAAACGTCCCACATCTCAACGAAGTTGTTCCACTGTGTTTAGACACATAAACGTCCCACATCTCAACGAAGTTGTTCCACTGTGTTTAGACACATAAACGTCCCACATCTCAACGAAGTTGTTCCACTGTGTTTAGACACATAAACGTCCCACATCTCAACGAAGTTGTTCCACTGCGTTTAGACACATAAACGTCCCACATCTCAACGAAGTTGTTCCCACTGTGTTTAGACACATAAACGTCCCACATCCAGTAGTGCTGTTCTAAACTGGTACCAGAGTTCTTCTTGTCTATAAATCTGTCATTAAGTCTCCCGGTCTAAAACGAATACTATTATAAACGCGCAACTACAGCAGCAGCTTATGAAACTTCATTTTCATATTATGTTTATACCACTAGAACTCTCACATTTTATTGCATGGCATTCATTGCAATGTTTGCAAATATGTCAGCTGTTTATGGACGGTCTGAAACTTCATTATAACAATATTAGTAAAGATAATGATTGCAATGTAAAAGTAATTAATTACATATACTACAGTTATTCTGTCAAATATAAATAATGATTTTACCGCAACATTAAATGTCTATTTCAGCCTGGCTTGGGATCCAATAGAAATATGCGTCGAAGCGTGGGTAGTAGGAGGAAAATGCGTACCGTAAATGAAATTAAGCGGCCATGAGGTCAGTGGTTGGAATTTTAGTATAGGAAATATTAATGACGGTTCTGGAAACATACAGAGTTGATGCAGGTTGAGGAAACATACAGAGTTGATGCAGGTTGAGGAAACATACAGAGTTGATGAAGGTTGAGGAAACATACAGAGTTGATACAGGTTGAGGAAACATACAGAGTTGATACAGGTTGAGGAAACATACAGAGTTGATACAGGTTGAGGAAACATACAGAGTTGATGAAGGTTGAGGAAACATACAGAGTTGATGAAGGTTGAGGAAACATACAGAGTTGATGCAGGTTGAGGAAACATACAGAGTTGATACAGGTTGAGGAAACATACAGAGTTGATACAGGTTGAGGAAACATACAGAGTTGATGAAGGTTGAGGAAACATACAGAGTTGATACAGGTTGAGGAAACATACAGAGTTGATGCAGGTTGAAAAATCATATAGAAATGTCTCGAATTGATGAAACATATAGGAATTGTGATATGTTGGTCACAGGTTTTAATATTTACGAATTCATGATAGTTACGCTTGTGTTACAGTGATATACTAAAGTAGGAATATGAAGGATGGATAACAAATATTGACACGGAAAGAAAGATTCAGGCTTTTGAATATACGTGCTATAAACACAGTTACTGTTACATATAAATTATGTAGAATATGAGACAAGTATATATTTTCGTGAGAAAATAGAGAATCTTCCAGGTTGTCAATAATCACTTTTGATTGTGGTGAAACGGCGAAGACGTGCCTGGTTTAAACATGTAACGAGACACAGTTCATTTTATAAAACTATTTTCGAGAAACAGTTAAGGGGAAGGGGAAAAAGGTTAAAGAAAAACTAGGATTGCCAAAACCAAGGAATGGTCTGTGTATAATTTTTCTATCCCATCAGGTATCGTGAACAGGATTTATCAGTCATAACAGCCTTTCCAAACTTCTGTCGATCTTGAGCTAGTCTTCCTGCTTCTGCTACTGTCATATTCAGGTGGTCTTTGATGTCTTGATTCCATCTTCTTCTTCGTCTGCCTTTTGTTCGTCTCTCTGGCATCATTCCCTCCATGATGGTCTTCTCTTTGATATCATGGGGCTTAATATGGCCAAAATAGTTTAGTTTTCTGGAAAGAACCATGCTGCTTAGCCAGTTTTCTTTTACATTCATTACTCTCAGGATGGCTACATTGGTGATATTTTTGTTGCATGGTATTCTGAGGATTTTTCTGTAACATTTTGTTTCACATGTTTTATTATTGTTTGAATTATTTTATTTTTCACTTTGTTGAAGATTGTCCAGGATTCACACCCATATATTGCCAGTGGGAATATGCAAGCTCAATTTTCTGTACTAATCCTAATGGCTGACGCTGAGGTGTTTTGATGGTTTTTTTGTTGGATGCTGATGTCTCCAATATGTCACCTTACGGTCGTAGCGACTGGATTTGGAGCCTTATTATTATAATATTATATTATCAGAGCAAAACAAATGGGAGAATGTAAACACTAATAAAGGAAAAGATGGACAGACAACATCAAGACCATCCTGAATAAACATGACTACACCTCAACCAGAGCAACACACCTGGCTCTGGAACGCAGACGACATCTCCTTCGCAAACCCCTACGCTCAACGGCAAGAGTAGACACTGCGACAACTACACCTGGGGATAGACAATAGACAATAAAGCTCTGATAGACCGTAAGTCAACTAAAGTTCGCGGTGAAAGTAGCGTACGTCACCACAAGAGGTACTTCTTTATTTAATTTTGTCTGCCTGGTTAGCCCTGTCTACTTCGCCCCTGCTTATATATAGCTTGTACAAGAGAAACGTACAAATCTACGAAAATACCACACATTTAATAAAGTATAAATGCATATACAACCGAAAGCAGGGTTTTAATATATCTACTCCGTTTACAACTGGCTATTGGCAGACATCATTAGCAACGGGGCGTAAATCATTAAACTGTCTAGAGCTGATCGTTGCTGGCGACCAGAGATTGTCTTATAAATCAAAAACACAAGTCTTGGCTATCAAGACGGTCAGAGTAAGATATTAAACTATCAGACAAAGATATGTGGTTCTCAAAAACTGGAACTAAAATTAATTAAACTATTCTTGTACTACCAGTGTATAATCTTTGGTGCTACCTTCTTTGATGTAGCTATAGATCTTCACTGCCATGTAGAATCCTTAGCGCCACCTTCTGTTATGTAGTTATAGATCGTAGATCTTCGCTGCGGTCTTGTGTTCTACTTTGTACATTTTGCTGCGAATACTTCTCTTATTCCTGTCCCACTGAAATGTCTTCCTTAATTCACATGCATTCATAAAACCCCCAGCCACAACCTGATTTTGAGACAACAAACTTTATACAAGCTCATGTACCACCTCAGTTACTTAACTGAAGAGACCATGCTTTTGTCAGGTGTTGCAGTATCCCGAAATTGGAACAAAGAATAGTGATAACTTTACAGGCTAGAAATGTTATAAGAAACAACTAAGGAGATTTTGGTGATGAAATCGGCTGTATCATCCCATATTGACTGTATCATTCCATATTGACTATCATCCCATATTGACTGTATCATCCCAT